>JASCZW010009724.1:0-40688 GCA_034211315.2 Aedes japonicus
TAGCGTTGAGGATCACAAGCGGGTAGTTCAAGCTTTCAAGAGGAATCCCAACAGTTCAGTACGAGATGTGGCGAATAAACTGATTCTAAACTAAACTTTCGTGCAAGATGCGAAAAAACGTGAAGGACTACACACGTACTAAGTCCAAAAGGCGCCTAATTGCGATGAACGGCAAAATACAGTAGGTAGAACACGTGCACGGAAGCTCTACACCCAGATCTTGACGAAACCACATTGCCTTATTATGGATGATGAGACGTATGTAAAAGCAGACTTCCGGAAGCTTCCGGGGCTTCAGTTTTTCACTGTTCATCATAAATTCGATGTCCCTGAGGACGTTAGAAAGCAGAAGATGTCAAAGTTTGCAAAAAAAAAAATATGATTTGGCAGGCAATTTGCTCGTGTGGAAAGCGGAGCACCCCATTCGTGACAACTGGAACGGCCAATGGACAGGTGTACCTAAAGGAATGTCTCCAAAAGCGTATATTTCCTCTTCTGAGGTCACACGATGGTTCTACGATTCTCTGGCCGGATTTAGCCTCGTGCTATTACTCAGAAGAGGTTTTGGAGTGGTACAAGGCTAGGCAGGTCAATTTCGTGCCGAAGCATCTCAACCCCCCAAATGCACCGGAACTGCGGCCAATTTTAAAGTACTTAATCATCATGAAGCAGGCACATCGAAAGCATCCTAAGAAATCGAAATCGGAGGAAGATATGAAGAAAAAATGAATTGCCCACACTCAAAAAATTTGGTCCAAATGTTGTACAGGACCTTATGAGTAGTGTAAAGAAGAAGGTTCGTGATTTGATAGTATTAACATGGAAAATATTCATAACATGTTTTGTTTTACTCCCTGAAAGTTTGATGATGATTGGTTGAACGGGCGAATTTTGCCGAATGTTTGTATGTGTCGTAATTTGATTCCGTACACCCTTTAAATGCATTGGCATAGATTGTTGTTGGAAAGCTTATACTTGATTGGCGCATGTATTAGTTACAGGAGAGACATAGTTTGTAGGATGTAGTTGTTAAAATTGAAAGTTTATGAAAAAGAGAGTTTGTTTCGAGCGTCGGCTGTGAACGGTTGTGTCAATGCTTTATTGAGCACTATTTTGCTATCGGGCATGGCGCGTTTCATTTTTTTCGACAGCGCGAGCGATCGCAAATTACTATAGTATTGGTTCACCATACTCGCCGTGCCACCATATCCGATAGATAACCATTATATATATTTTGTGAGTGGCTTCAACTGCATCTTACTGTTATAAATTGATCCTAAATAACTCTCAAGCGTTAATAAAATTAACCTTTATTTCCTAACGAAAAACCACTATCACACTTTGTGAGTGGCTCGAATAGCATCCTTACTGTTGGTATAAATCGTTTACCAAAAAGAACCCTGCTGCCACCCAATCCTGTTATCCAACATCCCAGTGTTTTCACGTGGAAGTGCAAAGGATTTCTTGGCTTCCAACAAAGCGAGTATTACGTCAACATGTTCCTACCATTTCCTTATTTCGGCGCCGGTATTGGCTTATTTTAGCACCACCTGTTTTTACACATTGAGGATGTATGTTAGTCTCAAGCATCATCTGTTGGTTCTCTGTGTAATAACAGCTTATTCTGGCAACAACGGAGTAGCAACCTCGGGTAGTCAACCATTCTCATTGCAGAGCTTGGATAAGGGCGAATCAGTCGTCATCGATTTCTCTTCATCGACTTCCCCTTCTTTTAAAATATGGTGACGTAAAGAATTGACTGCATTTTGCCACCTCAGGATGAATGTTGTCATCACTGTGCAGTATTACTGCAGTACTGTAGTATTAATGAAAAAAAAATGCAGTCAAACTGGTTTCTTGTTACTATATTTGCAAACAGGAAAAGTTTATGCAACCAACCTGATAGGCCTTATGCTCGTATTCAATTAATTGTTCATTCGTCTGTAAACCTTTCTACCTAATATTTTAGATCGATTTTTTTTTAGATAAAACAAATCCACCCCTAATCTTCAAATCTCAAAACAACAATGAGCATCCGGATACCTGGACCAGAATCCACTCACATCTGATATCATTTCCCCACCCCAATCAATGCCTCCCGGAGGAGCATGAGGCAATTTTTTTTTTCCATTTGTACGACTTCTGTTTGGTTCGGTTTTCGGTGTTATAATTAGTATTTGGATTTCTGAACGAGCACGCGAATGGCTTTAGCTTTCCACAACGGATCCAACCCACCGAGTCATTTCCTCTACAACAATCATATCAGTTGGAAAATGAGCATGGAGCATGGAGCAGGAAAAAAAAGCAAACTCGAATCATTTGATTGGACGCGTACAGAATGAAACGAATCGATTTCGAACCTCGACGAAGGGAGCCTCCATTCTGAATGTGTGTGTTCGAGGAGGGGGGTCTAGAGCAGGAACAGAGTGCCATAAAGCGAACCGTTTTATGATGCTGGCACTCTCTTGCTTGCCTGATGGGTAATTGCTTTTTCTGGTCTCGGGGAGATGCAGTCTTTGATTTCTTGATTGGCATTTTTTCTCTCTGACTCGCTCGCAACCGCCGCAGCAGCAGCAGGAGCAAAACTAGCTTCAGCTGTGAGTTCGTGTCTTTCAGTACGTGTCGCCGGGAAAAGGGTGCTGTTGGTGGATCGAAATCGTGAGGAAGTCGATGCTGTTCCGGACGTTGAAGCATCCGTGTCCTTGTGTAGCAAAAGGGAAGAAGCGGTGTGCAACATTTCCGTGTTATAAATTGAAAGCATTGAGCAGGAGTGTTATTTCGGAAAATGAAAACCTCTCTCTTCGATGGCAACGATGGCGTGTAGTGACACTTTGGGGAGTTGCGGTTGAGAAGCACAACTCGTCTTTTGTACTGGTTGCAGTTGCAGGTTGTCGAGGAAATGTCGGAGCTTTTCATGTTCGAACTGCTACACTCGCTAAGTAGTAGGGTTTCACCGGGTACGTGGCATGAATGGAATTGCATGGCGAGCAAAGTGGAGCAAATTTTTATGACAACAGGGAAATCACTTTTCCGTGCAGAACCCCCTGATCAAGCTCGCACTAATTACTACCCAAATAGAACCCCTTCAAAACGACACTCGGTGATCGATTAATCTCAGTAAATGGTCTCCATCAGTCAATGTCACGCTTGATGACCCAATTTCGAGAGCCAAACAACAATCCACCTTTTCCACATCATAAAACCGTTAATTTTGCGCTGCTCTCAATCATTGGAAGTTTCGTCCCGACTCCCCCGCCGAAGTCAGCCAGGCAGGTGTCAAACCGTTAAATATCTCCATAATTACGTAATATCCGTGGCCCATTAGTTGCTTGCAACCCCCCAACCTCCGCCCAATGAAAACAAAAAAAAAACGACGCCCTAAATTTCCTTTCAATGCTTTCACCCTCTAAGCGATTATAAGCGGAATGATATATAGACGTTTCACCCGGGTTGGTGGCGGCAAAAACAAAAGCTGCCTATCCGTGGCTTCTTTCCGAGGAAATGGAAGAAGGCAGCGGCTGGGAAAAACCGTCAGGAAAAATTAAAACAGTGATTTATTTCCACCTTGTCAGAATTTATCCCGTGTGCCCTGCCGGGGATTTTTTCTTCTTCTCCCCGAAGCCACTTTCTTACCAACACAAACACACACATTCACACAGAGGTAGGGAAAGAGAAAAACTAAGACATACGGTTGTTGGGGTTTCTTTTCTCTTCCTAAACGAATGTCAGCGAAGAAAAGCAGTGAAGACACGGCGGGAAGCCTGCTTTGATATAATTATTAACGGAAACTGTCCCCTTTGCTTTTGTCGCCCAGAGTCGGAGCGTAATTTCCTCCGGGCTGACAGGTTGTCTGCCCGGCGCGGTGAAGCCGTTTGTATTAATTTTTCAACTGGCCTTGAGTTGGTGGTTTTTGCCTATGCTTCACGCAGGGAAGCCTTTGCTTATTTATTTTGAAACGCAGGAAGCAATAAACGAGAGAATTTTCCATCAGATTGTAATTGTTCTCATTTTATAAATCAAGTAACAGAGGAGTAGAAAAGGACAATCAAGAAGAGCGACCAAAGGGATCTTTGAAAGGGAGGAAAGTTTCCGATAGAAGACGGGAAAAAACTTCAGCAAAACTTCTGATTAAAGTTGGAACAAAAGGATCAAAGGACGTTTGTTGTGAGAAGCGTTCGAACTAATTTCCTGAAGTAAGCAGTTGGTAATCTACAATCAAATGCCAGAAGGAGTTAGGTTTGAGCACCATTGGGGCCCCTAACAAAGTGTGATGATGGTTCTTTATTGTGAAGAAAAGGTTTTCATAACGCTCGGAAGCCGATTTATACCAACAGTATGGATGCCGTTGGGGACGCTCACAAAGTGTGAATGTGGTTTTTCAGTGGGAGGATGGTCAAAAGTTGATTTGGACAGATTTATGACAACAGTAAGTGTGCTGCTAGGGCCTCTCACAAAACGCGATGGACGATAACTATTGGCAAGGTTGATGGAAAACGTTTGAAACCCGATTTGGAAGGATTTAAAACAGTGGTAGTTTTTGGATTCGAAACATAAAGTTATTTTAGTCATGCTAGGGAGTCAATTTGTGCTGATTCATATCAACAATAGGGTGCTGCTGAAGCCTCCCATAAGATTAAATGTCCCTTAAATACCACAGCACAATGTTTCGCTAAGAAACTCGGTTTAGGACTGCTTGTCTGAAGATTCTCGAGCATCCGACACTTCTTAGACCTTGCTCCACATGCTCTAACCACCTAACTCGCTGTGCTTCCTTGCGTCTTACACTGCTCGGATTCGAGGCAAACACCGTTTTTCAGAGTGTCTGGCATCCTTGAAGGTCCGCTATTGTACCCTTCCAGCCTTAGTGACTTTCTGGATATTGGATTCGTTATAGTTATAGTATAGTAGTTCATGGTTCATTCTTCTGCTCCATACGCTGTTTAAACATACACCACCAACGATGGTTCTAAGCGCACGTCGATCCAAAACTCCCAATGCCTGCACGTTTCGCGCCCGTAGAGAACTACCGGTCTTATCAGCGTTTTGTATATGGTACACTTATTACAGGGGTAAAAGTTTACCAGACCTTAGGGTCTAGTAAGCACGACTTCCGGCTATAATGCGTCTCTGTACTTCTCTGCTGCTGTTATCCGACGTCACCAGCTCGACGTCACATAGTCTTCGACGTATTCACCCTTAATCCAACCTTTTCTGCTTCATGTTTAATCCTGGTGTACTGCTCAGTAACTCAGTAACAGGCTATTCATAAACCAGTATGCCCATAGTGTCATTCCACTAAGGAACTAATGAATAAATAATCATGTGTATAATACATTTAAAAGCTCAGGGCTGCGAAATGGTGAGTCGACAACTGTGATGGAGCGTGCGTCCCCGCAACATAGCTCTAGTCCTCACAAGTTCCTACCTCATGCTTCCACGGGTCAGCAGATGACAAAGACCGCCAGCTAAGGGTTGCGTACTTAGCTGGTAGTGCAGCCTGGGCACTGTTGTCCTTCTGACTTCAGCTAGATTGAGGAGGTGCGTGCCGAGCGTCTGTCCACCAAGGAGGTCTGTTCACCAGCGGCTGAGTAAGAAACGCTGTACCTCGGCAGCTATACCTTAGGAGGCAGTCCCACAAACGCAATGTAGGCAGCGCGGTAAGATAGCATGCTGAAGTCTTACCCTACCACGAAAAATGTAAGTATTCTTTATTTCTTTATACGGTATATAAATTTGGATCATCCATGGAATCAGAAGACATGCAGATAGTACACATGTTATTCTCATTTTATATTATAACATCCCTTCACAATATTTTTTATGCTATTTTCAGCTTCGCATTTATCCATCATCGTAAGTTTTAGTCCATATACCTCCCATGGAGCGAGATAAGGCGCTATAACCTTGGCAATTATTGCCACGCTTTTGGTTCAAATGCCAAAAGTTCACCCACAAACAAAAGGAGCATAAACTAATCTTTCTAGCATCTATGCTCCCAACGATAAGGTACAAATTATCACACTGTATAACTCAACATGGAAGCGTTTGGTACGGGAGGTCCACGCTTTCTTCCTTCCCTTGATTCAGAGTAGTAAAGCGATTTTAGATCTTTCTGGAATCGCTCTATTTCTTGGAATCCTCTCTGCGGCACATACTACGCAGTTGGCCTGGCCGATGACAAGAAAAATGATGTATTCAAGAAAACATCATTTTCCAGGATGCTTTCAAGAATTGGCTGCGTTAGTATGAGATTAGATTAGATTAGATGTGTATAGTACATTTAAAAGCTCATTACACGGATATTAAAAATTTCTGTTAAACATTAAAAAAACACACTCACGTAAATCAATAGAGTTATGTACCAAAACGGAGGCCATAAAACCATAAAACTGTAAATTTTAAATAATCTTTTCTTATAATCATATCATATTTCTGTGTTATGCTATCACTATCCATAGTTAAAACTTGTAAGAAAAAAATTAAATTATCTTTCAGTTGATCAAAATAAATTTTTAACTATCATATGTTTTTCTCCATCTTTTTACAGGGTATGTTGCTTGTTATCATCAGGAGTTCTTCTATTAATAGAGTTTTCTACTCGGTAGGCCATTTATACAGGTACTATCGTTGTAAATAGGTTACAAACTGTTTAAAGATATTTTACTTGCTTACTTGGTAGAACAGAAAAACATTATCCTATAGTGTTCTATGCAGCTCACCCACCATACGAACTTGAAACTTAATAGGGTAGCATTCCAAAACAGCTCATTAACAAACTTTTGAATAGTTCGTTGTATTCACATCCGAACAAATTTTGAACTTTTGGTGTGAACGTTTTTTGATCAACATTTTGAAAACCACGTGGTCGAGTTAACAGTAATCATAACACACATAATAACGTACCATTCATGGATAATTACAGTTGCTGACCATTTTCGTTATCGTTACTACAGCTATAGTTGACAACTATAAACTAACAGCCTCTTGTATAGTTTTGACAATATGTCACGTGCAGATTCATAGTAATGGCAAAATTGTAATTTTCATTTGTTGTTGCTTATGCGTATCTTTCTTCCTTAGCGTTTTCAAGCTTATTGCTTTTGCAATTAGCTTTTGCTTGCTCTCAACTTAGTGTTCTAAATGCACTTCCACAGTTATTAATTGAGAGCTCTCGATGCGAGGTACCATTTTTACATCAGTATGATTGTATGACAAGTACAATCATACGCTATGCCCAGGGAGTCGAGAAATTTTCCTTACGAAAAATTCCTAGACCAGACCAGGAATCGACCCCAGCCACCTCCACCATGTTGTTGCTTTGTACCCGCTTCACCGACTGAGCTAAGGGAGGACCACAACGGTAGGTATACAATCCTTAAAATAAATAACTTCAATGACAACGAGGCATTATGTCTTAACGTAGGGTGTATAAGGTGACACCGAGTTGAAACCATTACATAACAATAAAATAAATCGTGACAATATACAGGGTTGTTACGGTAGTGAGGATTTGTAAAATTCGTTCTAGCGTAGATTTGACGCGGATTCGCCATTTTGATATACCAAAAATGAGTTAAATAAATTAACAAAATGAGTGAACCAGACTTAGTGAACGGCATTTCAACAATCGTAAAAATATTTTGAATGGCATCCATTTTTTTGAGAATGATATAACCAGATTGGTTGTTTCAAAGGACTTGATTTTGAAGGCCAAATTTGCGAGGCAATCTTACGAATCCAAACAGAAACAAAAGAAAAATGTTGAATTTGTGGGAGCTCAGAAGAAAAACAAAGAAAAGTAAGGCAAGGAACCAGATCAAAAAGCATGAAGAAGTAGTCGGAATAATAATAATACGCTAATGAAGACAGTGTTAACTTGATGTAAAAGAAATCAGAGCAATGACATCCAATAGTCCAGAAACTTTGAAAGTTTGTGTGTGTGGATTTGATCATAAACCGAGGATTTGGGGCGAATTTGGCGCATATTTGATTTTCAACTTGCGTGGATTTGGCACTGATTTATTTTCAGATTTTTCGTAAGAACAATATATCCTAAATTAAAATTATTGGTTACACTTTTTGTCGAATCGTTTTTTTATTATGCGGGAAAAAAAACTACGAACAAAAACAACGTTTATTTTCGGGTGATCCATCTCCTCTATTGTCAAAAGACCACCCTTTCTTTCGCGTTGTACTACTTGTTGATGGCTCTTCGTACTGTATATATCCCCGTTCACCGAAAGCTCCGACCGAAAGAACAGTGCCCAATCGCCATCTTAAGCCCATAATAAAGGGCGATACGGTCAAAATTTGGTCAATATCAACTTGACGTATTTCTTTCAATTTTGCATTTAAAAAACCTGAATACCCCTCATTTTGAAGGTGTGTGTGTGTGTAGAATGATGCTCGTATTTTGATTTTGGAATTCACTCTTCAGTTGTCAAAATGCCGTCCAAGCAAGAAGAGCAGCGTATCAAAATTTTGCTCGCGCATCGCGAAAATCCGAGCTACTCGCACGCAAAGTTGGCAAAATCGCTAAAAGTTGCCAAATCAACCGTTACAAATGTAATTAAAGTGTTTGGGGAACGTTTGTCGACAGCCAGGAAGTCTGGATCGGGGGGAAATCGAAAACCGGAAGCCGCTGAGACGACAAAGAGAGTTGTCGGTAGTTTCAAGCGATACCCTAACCTATCTCTCCGAGATGCCGCAAATAAGCTGGGTTTATCGTCTACAACCGTGCATCGAGCCAAAAAACGAGCCGGACTATCGACTTACAAGAAGGTAGTGACTCCAAATCGCGATGATAAACAAAATACGACGGCCAAAGCGCGATCCCGGAGGCTGTACACGACGATGCTGACGAAGTTTGACTGCGTGGTAATGGACGACGAAACCTACGTCAAAGCCGACTACAAGCAGCTTCCGGGACAGGAGTTTTATACGGCAAAAGGAAGGGGAAAGGTAGCAGATATTTTCAAGCACACGAAACTGTCAAAGTTCGCAAAGAAATATCTGGTTTGGCAAGCCATCTGTACCTGTGGCTTGAAAAGCAGCATTTTCATAGCTTCCGGGACTGTCAACCAGGAAATTTACGTGAAAGAGTGTTTGAATAAACGTCTGCTGCCTTTCCTGAAGAAACACGGTTGTTCCGTACTGTTTTGGCCGGATTTGGCATCTTGCCATTACGGTAAAAAGGCCATGGAGTGGTACGCCGCCAACAACGTGCAGGTGGTTCCCAAGGACAAGAACCCTCCCAACACGCCAGAGCTCCGCCCAATTGAGAAATACTGGGCTATTGTCAAGCGGAACCTAAAGAAGACCAAAAAAACTGCTAAGGACGAGCAGCAGTTCAAGGCAAACTGGCTTTCTGCGGCGAAGAAGGTGGACAAGGTGGCTGTACAAAATCTGATGGCAGGGGTCAAGGCCCGGCAATTCGGATTTGGAAAAGCGGAAGCCTAACTGAATATTTTTCCTGAATTTTATACTAATTGAACTTGAAAAAGAAATTTAATTTGATTTTTTAAATAAACGATTTCACCGATTTACACGCGGTTTTCCCTTGACCAAATTTTGACCGTATCACCCTTTAATGATTCCAGATTGTTGCAAAAACTAAAAAAACATCCGTTAACTGTTTATCGATTTATCTCTTGATCTATATGTCATACCACATGTCGTAGATAGCGTGTACCAGTTCGATAGTAATGCATTAATGGAGGCGTGAGGAACTTATGAAAAACTGAGTTCGGTCACACCCTCCTTCCAGCTTGTCAACTCATTATTTGAAGTCTGGTTCAATTTGAAAACCCGTCAGGGTTAAAACTGGATCACTTACCCTAGTTCTGCATTGAAACGAATTCAAAAGCAATGCACTATTGTTACAATGGCTGTAAAACAAAAATAGATCTGATTCCTAGCGAGTTTGAGCTATTTAGTGGAATACCTGTAACTAGAAATGAGAAGAAAAATTAGTATTTTACATTTAATTCCAACTACCTTTGCTTATCTTGACAGATACGCGTATTTCGTCTACAATGTACAGACTTCTTCAGTGTCTTGGACTAATAACTCGACTGAACTGGGCACTAAATATTTAGTGTTCTTCGAGATCTTTCACACAACAACAAAAATATAAGCCATTTTTTAATGTTACGTGAGACTTACGGTAATAAGGTTTTTTTTTAATACAGGCAAAATGAAAAAAAAACACTGTCAGCAAAAAACTGCAGACACTCCACTCGATTCCCCAGTCAATTTCTTGATAAAATAGTGCCTGTCTTTCCTCTTCCTTCTTAGCGTTTCAAGCTTATTGCTTTCGCTTAGTGTTCTAAATGCACTTCCAGTTATTTATTGAGAGCTTTCGATGGCAAGTACCATTTTTGCATTAATCTGATTGTGTGGAAACCACAATCATACCCTATGCCCAGGGAGTCGAGAAATTTTCCACAACGAAAAATTTCTAGATAAGACCAAGAATCGAACACAGACACCTCCAGCCTTGTGTTGCTTAGTAGCCGCGCCTCTACCTTCTGAGGGCCATGTAACCAATAGTGCATGTACTCATTCTTATTCACGAAAACTTGTGTGGATACAATATGAGAAGAACAGTTAGTTGGTACGCATGCAATTCATTTCGTACTGTGTATGAACAAGGTGCTATGACAAGCAATATAAATATTTCTTTCAAAGTATGAAAAACTATGTTTTCAAAACGTTTTCAGTGTATTTATTTTAAAAAAAATACGCATGCTATGATTTTTTTTTTGTCATCAAAAATCATCAATCAATAGCGAAAGGTGTGATTATAATTTATGGAACAGTCTCAATCACACGTGGTAACTCCTGCCTCCTGGTCTCAGACTAATTCACCTTCAATTCAACCTTTTCATAAACACGTTGCAGCTTGGTGAACTGATAAGTAACCGCCTGTAACGTTCTTCGGATAATGTGCAAGTCGTCATCAAAACAGATGAACTGGCTGGATTAATAGAAAACCTTCCTTTTCGCCTCCGTAAATTGCCATATCACTATCAAAAGTATCAGTTGCAGTCAAGTCGAGATATTTCAAAAACACCACTATCAATACGTTGACCCGTTTGCTTTGCCTGGGCCTATGCCAATTGATCCGGTCCGTTTTCGAATTGTTAGCCTTCGTATATTGTGAATTATACACAGAAAAAAAGCATTCCCGAAAATGAAAACGGATCGTGAACTAGTTCACGTTTTCAGGATGTTTCCCTTTAAACGTCATTTTGTTCATGATAACGCGATTGAGTTCACGGTGTATTTTTGCTTGTTCTCGAATTCATGAGTGCAGTTCACGGATCTGGGCACGGATTTTTTTCCGTATATATACCAATCATCTGTGTGACCGGAGGGATATCGTGCACAACACTGTTTACACGAGGACAATGATCGACCGCTTCTAACATGTCAAGCAATCACCGTTTTAAGCCGTGGAGAAGAGACGCTTACAGAGGCTGCATCCTTCGAAGCCCCCATTCTCTGTTAGCATACAGTCAAGGTCCCACCAGTATTGGATAGAATTAGATTCCTACAATTACTCGTAATTCAGTTGGAAAATCGGTGGAAACCTGGATAAAAATAACCATACAATTACAATACATTAATATAAAATAACATTAAAATCTATTTCCGAATATGAATCTTATTGTTCATGAATCAGATAAAGGAAAAGTGCATATTGTCATTACAATAGATCTACAATTCATTCCATATGCTTGGATTTTCAACAATTGCGAAACAATACAATTAGTAGTTATTGGTTCAAATTTGTTCGGAAAATAATGATTTTTTCTATAGTTAAGATACATAACAACCCCCCTTTTCTATTGTCGATGTCTCAGTTTACATTAGATTCTATTGTGGTAACAATAACTCCTATTGTCATCTTACAGTTGTGAACATTAAGATTAATTGTACATACTATAGATTCTATTGTATGGTAACAATACATTCAATTGTGAATCTATGAGATTTTTTTATTCGGGAAGGGATACAGGTTACTGGATAAGAGACTAAGGATCAGTGATGGTAAATGAAAATTTGTCGCAAAACAGTCGCCTGCTGGGAAACACTAGCAATCATTGTTGTTAGGTACAGTTCAACCGAACACGAAGGATGGAAAACAGAAAGAGAAAACTTTGCCCTTATCTAGCCGGCGGTATCAATCAGTTTGCAGTAATAAGCCAGCAGTCAATGAAATTCTGAGCGACATAAATCTATGAAATACATCGGCTGGTGGCAGCAGAAATGTCACGACATTTTCTTTCATGCCAGTTCACTTTTGCGTGTGTTCAATTTGGTCTTGAAAAATGTGAATGTCAAAATACAGTACATTGCTAAGGACAACGGTAAGGTCAGGAATGTCATGTAATACTTTTAGCCATTCATCCATTCCATGCAGAGTTCAAGAAAATTACGCAATTTAATTTTGGTGAAATGGCCTCTAGTAAAACTAGTCTTGTTGAATCAAGCTTCGTGGTCAACAAAATCTACCTTCTTGGTGTTAATATCTCAATATCTCGCTCTATTTAAGCAATAACAAAGACAGGCTGCATTACCATGCTATAATATTTCACATCCCTCTTAGTGGCATACGAGTCCCACATCTATTGTCACGTCTTACGTCAGTTCGTCGTCGTCGTCGCCGTCTTCGCTGAGTACGCAGCAATTTCCCGTGATGATCTCAACGTTCTCTTCTCAGATTTCACATCCCGGTTCTCCGTATTGAAAACTTAGAGCTGTACACATAACACCACCCGTAACGAAGAAATGGAGTAGCTGAATTGGTAAACATCCCCACCTCAAACCACCCACCCTCCAGCACCACTTACCGACAATCATCATTTTCCTTTTAAGGTGTGCTTCCGCTAACGGTTTGACCCGATTAGATTGTTTCCCCGCTGCTGGAGTGGAAACTTCAAGAGGGTTGGATTTCTTTTCGGAAGAATTTTTTCGCCAAACTCACTTCTCGGAATTGAACAAATGCTCGGAACTGATAAGACGTTCCAGGTACAACTAAGAAGCCGATAAGTCGATTTAAATTCCACAAGTTGACATTTCCAATCATCACGGACTCATTTCCAGCCTCTCAATCAACTTAAGGCGCTTTTCCCGCTCAATCCCAGATGACAATAATACCTTCACATAAGTGGAAATGAGTAGATGGAACATCATCCCCTTGTCGACATGGGAAGCGCCTTCCGTTTCCCACTTCCTACTTATACTTAACACACATATCACACTTCAGGCTCACGCAAAGCAGGTATCGCTCACTTCCCAATTTCGCTGTTTGCATCGCAGATGGCGTTGCTGATTGAAAGGGAGCTGCCTCTGGAAGAAGTTGGTGGTGGAAGGATGGGAAGGACTCATTTAAACTCAATTTCCTCCACCTAGGTTGTCCCACCTGAGGGGGCGAATCCGCACACGTACATATTTGACAACAGAAAAAAAACCGCACACGTGGCTGTGCTCGCTCAAATGATGATGATTTTTCAATGCACAACGTAGGTAAGGTATGAATATTTATATGCGGGAGTGTGGAGGAAATTATCTCACATGTGTTCCAATCAGCGAATGAGTTCTTTGCGATGAGCTCGGAAACTGGTGCGGCGTGATTTGACAGGCGAGAATGTTTTGCGATATTCTAAGGTTCCGATACTTTCCCATTTTTTCATTTTGTTTTTGTATTCACTAGAAGTATATCTAGGAAACGAAACAATAAGTTTGGAATGCTAAGCAAAAAGGGAGAAGGTGGCGTAGAGTTTTGGGCCTGATTGAATGTTGTATATTTGTTATCGGCATAATCATGCTAATTTATAACCTCTAAGATAAGGAAATTTTTTTTAGGTGGAAAACCTGCATACAAACCCCTGAAGAACTCAGGGTGAGGGGTGAGGGTGCCAACTATTTGACCCACTAAAAAACCAACCCGTGCATCTAGCCTGCGGTTTTCTGAACACGTTCGCTATTGAAGGCATTTAGCACGTCGTGGGTGACCACTGCATAGTACCAATTCACAGATTGCCACTTCGGCCGTCTTGGTGACGAACAGAATGCCATCCACCGTCGACTTCCCTTCACGGAAGCCAAACTGGTGTTTTGACAGACCGCCTATACCCTCCGTATATGTTGCCAGTCTGTTGAGAATAACCCTCTCGAGTACTTTACCCGCTGTATCCAACAATCCCCTGGTGGCTTCCCTGTCTTCGGTAGCAATACTAGAGTCTGGCTTTCCAGGCGTCCTGGGAGACGACTTCGTCCAGACATCTTTGCATCGCCGCTCAGAACATTGTGGGCGCCATTGAAATAGCCGTCTTGATGGCCAGGTTCAGTATACCGTCAGGTCCTGGCGCTGTGTTTACCTTCAGCGTTTTGCCTATCGCGATGAGTTCCTCGTTTGTTCCTTACGTCCGCGGTGCCATTGTCGTGGGATCTCTTGTCATGGCTCGGAAAGATTTCCCTAATGATGACGTGTAATAGCTCTGGTGATTGCTCGGTTGGAGTTGTCGTGCCCATGGTTTTGGCCTCTAGCTCGGTGGCAGGTTGTCCGGAGGTCGGCGATCGTCTCCGTCCACCAGTACACCGGCGACCTTACATCCCTAGGTTTGACCTTTCTGGGCATGGTTGCGTCGGACACTCGTGTCAGTAGTGCTACGAGTTGATCGCCGCTGAGATCTTGGATAGCGCTCAGTCTCTGTTTCCGCTCTAGCGCCTTTTAAATACTTCGTTATCGAAGTACGACGTCCTTCATCTGCGGAGCTTCTCCCTCTGAGCGCTGCCTAGCGCTGTGAGTGATGCTATAACGTACCGCCAGGTGGTCGCTATAGGTGTAGCCATCCTCCACTCCCCAGTTGTTCCACAGCCCGGGGCTGCAGGTCGTCAAGTCGAGAATCGACTCCACCCCGTTTCTATGGTCGGTACTTTTAGAACCAACGTTGAGCCTGGCCAGGGCCTCAAGCAATATCTGGCCCCTGGGGTTGGTAAGGCGGCTGCCCCACGCTAATGCCCAGGTGTGAAGTCGCCCGCTACTACCAGCGGGTTACGGCCAGTTAGCTGAGATCTACCATTTGTGAGAACTGGTCAATCGACCATCTCGGCGGCGCATAGCAGTTGCAAATGAACACTATGTTCACTTTTGCGACCGCGAAGCCCTCGTTTGAGGTGGACACAACCTCCTTTACTGGGAACTTCCCGTCATTCATAGTACCGCCTTATTAGACCTATCCGCAACCCAGTTTCCGTTACCAGCAGTGATACAGTATGGGTCGGATATTATTGCGATATTCATTCCTGATTCGCGAACTGCTTGACACAGCACTTGCTGAGCCGCCGCACAGTGGTTTAGATTCAATTGGGTTACCCGCACTGTGTTTAGCTTTTTGGTTTACCCTTGTAGGCCGGGCACTTAGGACCTCCTGTGACGTGCTTGTCATCTGGTTTCCCAGAGCACGTCATTCATTTGGGGGCTCCTTGCAGTCCTGGGCATAGATCGCTCCTATCGGAGCCTTTACATTCCTCTGACATATGCCCACTTAATGCACGACTTGGGCGGCTGGTGCAGACTCAGTGGGCAAATAGACCACTCCACTTTAAGTTTTTCCACTTTTACAGCCGAGTCTGCTGCGGCAACCGGCAGTCGTATTGTTGCCGCTTGTGTTCCAAGTGGACCCTTTCAAGGCTTTTGTTGCAACCTCGACCCCACACTAGGCCTTGATGGCCGTGGAGATTTCGCCAGCCTCCGTGATCTCGTTCAAGTTTTTACTTTGGAGAGTTACTAACGTGTCTAGGGCACGTACCTCCACACCCGCTCCTAGGGCCTGTTCGGCCAGCTTTATATACGCTGGGCCCTTCAGCTTCGTGTCCTTCTTAAGCTCTAGGATCATTTCGCCGTTGCGAGTACGGCGGATATTTCGCACGTCGGCGCCCATATCCGCGACCGCGTCTCCGCGCATCGCTTTAATGACCTCGGAGTACTTAGACTCGTCGGTCTTCACGATGAGGGCCTCACCGCGCCTTACGCTTTCGAGCCAGACTTCGATACCCTTTTTTCTGACGTCTACCTCCCTTTTTCCGGACCTTGGTCCAAGGGTTTTCCCTGCCTCTGGAAGGATCATCGCTCGTCCATCTTTTGTTGTCCCGCTCATTGATGGGACCGGTCCTAACGCTTGGGCCACTCTTAGTACGTGGGGTATCGCGCACCACCGAAGTCGTGTTGGCACAATTGGCGCCTTTACCGCATTTGCCGGCGTTACCTTTTTTGCCACCCTTGATGCCGGGGTCACTCACTTTATGCCTCGTGCGGTTGGACCCGCCAGTCCCGATTCCACGCTTGCATATGTCTCTGGGCCCATGGGGCTGTCAGACACCAGCCGCTTCTTCGAGCACCGGTGTGGTTTCCCTGGCGACTGCCTTGCACGCTTCGATGTCCCTGCCACCACGGTAGGTGGTGGCCATTTCTCTTTGGTCGGCTAGGAGCTTAGCTTCCAGTTCGTCCCTCTCGCGACATGCCGCCTGAACGGGCCTACAAAGCTGCAACAAGCTATGTTTGAGGTCCTTGCTGATGTTGTTGCGACTCGACGTAACGTCGATTAGGAAGCGTGTCATGCTTCCTCTCCATGGCCCGCATGAGCCCAGGCTCATCCATGGCCTCTCCAGTTTTACCGGAGACCCCTGCTTCCGAGGCTGTCGCGCTTCCGCACGTGTCGAATGCGCCGCCAGATCCTGCCTTCATGCCAGACGGGGATCTTTTGGCGAACGGGTTTGTCTCCTCTCTCTGCGTCGTTTCATTGGGAGCTTGCGGCTCCATGCTGTTGGGTCCCCCTTCAGCCGCTATCCATAACCACGTGACGTGATCCCATGGTTATCTATGCTCGCTTGAAGGCGAGCGAGAGGTCATGCAGTTAGGGTTGATGTGGGTCTTCCTGGGGACACCGCATTCAGAGCGTGATCGGCGTAGGTCAGGATGGGCATCTGAGCCTACTCCCGCCCGGCTAGCTAAGCCGGACGGTGGAGATGGAACGTACTGAAGGCCTACCAGGGTTTTAGTGGGACAGAGACAGCCTATGCCGCATGAAACCTCGCCATTTCCTGTAAGTGTCACCCGATGGTACCGTGGAAAGATTCCGTAAATCAGCCAGTTTCCAGGGTCTTACTGGCATTGACTACAATGCGCCGTGTGGCACACCCTTTATAGTTCGTTTAGCCGTTAGGTTCATTTCTCGAGTAATTCATGTTAAGGGCCTAAAAGCCATTTGTAAACAATGACTTTGAATGTGTTCTCTTGAATCTTAATCACTCTCGTGAAATGAAAGCAGCGTCTGGTAGAAGAATGCTAGTTCTACCAAATGGAGTAGCTGGATATAGTAAGATTCTCGTGATTCGTGAGGGATCAACGTTTAAAGTCATTGTTTACAAATGGCTTTTAGGCCCTTATCATGAATTACTCGAGATTTATTCGTTCAGGGGGAACTTAACGTTTCAAGGTGCACCGCGTTGAGGCGAACTACACCACAGATAAAGGGTGTGCCGCCTTCCAACCGAGCATAACTGTCCGGGTCACCTCTTTGCAACTGGTGGGGATAAGGAAGGAATGTTAGTCCGACACTTACTTAATAGAATTAAACTGTCACGGGAAAGGTGGAATTATGTTAGTAAGGAGGGTGAGCTTAAGAGAATGCTTAGCAAGCGATGTTGGAAATCTTCATATTTAAATGTTTAGAAAATTAAGTTGGTGCTAATGTGCTAAAGCTAAACATTATTTACAGGATCTTGTTGCTCTCCGTCACTCCTGAAAGTTCATATGTTAAGAATATATACACTTTTCATTCAGCCCGGTAGTAGGTTAGCCTCATTGCATTACTAGATTATGTATAGATTATGTGAATTGTCAAAACAGTTTTGAATGATAATTCATACGTGGGAGTTTCAGCGTTGTGAAAGGACTTTTCGGAGACCTTGGCTATTTTTTACAATTGATTTTTATTTTTCACAAGGTCAAGGAAACCCATTGGAGTGACAATTAGGAAATCTGCGAAGAGATTTTTCTACTAGGTTCATTTATTTCCATTTATTCAATAGAATCAGTTTTACAGAGCCAAATTTTCATTTGGAGTGATCCCGGCATAGTGGTTGACATCCATATCTCTCACGCCAAAGTCACGAGTTCAAATCTTACCCCTGCACTTGTTTCAAAAACAACCACAAGGTGTTTAAGTGACTTCGATGGAAGATGAACCAGCCCACAGACAAAAATATCAATAATAATGAAACAAGAAAAAAAATAGTTTTTATGTATAGTATGTACCACTTTTAAAATAAATATTTATTAAATAATTTATTAAATATTCTACACAGAAAAAAATATAATTTTAACAGGCGCGTAAACAAGATTCAGGCGTTTTAAAGGCTCGTTACTTAAGTGCAAATCAAGCCAGTCAACTCTGGCTCGGAAAATATCGTTTCAAGGCCACCGAGACCCCCCATCAATATGAGCATGACGAGTGCAGATGCAATCATTTTACTCCGACAAAAGCCCATCAACTTAAGAGCATGTCAATGTCTGACCTCTCCCCCCTCCCATCCATCCTTCCTTCTTTCTCTCAGCTTAAACCGTTAATGAGCAAAGAATTTACTGTCATTAGACTTCTTCCCTCACTCCATCCCACTTACCCCCGGACCAACAGCTTTCAATGGATTATGAGTCAACGTTATGATGGAATCGAAAGCTAGCGACGACGACGACGAGGACGACGCTGAGAAAAGAAAGCATCTCAAGTCATGCTGAAGAGTGGAAAATGAGCACTAATGCCCATGCCCGGCCCTTCTGCGCCATAGCAGAAAATGAGTTTCACTGCCAAACGGCTCTACGGTTCTATATTGGACGAAAAGCCATTTTTTTGCCCTCTAATAGGTAGAGCTAGGTGTCTAAGAAATCGCGCTTCTTTCTTCAGTTAGTGGCACTCGGGCGGAAAAGTTGCTGCTTTGAAAATGTGGACAATCCGGGTCAGAGCAGCTGGGTGATAAGCAGGGCGTGTACTTGGGGATAAATAGAGAATGGCACTTCTATAGAACACACAAAATGAGTCATGGCGAGATAGAGAGCGAGGGAGAGAGAGATAGGGAGAAAGAGAGAGACGAACGACGATAAAAGCTTCATCTCCATCGCTCGCTGTTGCTGCTCGAATGTCGTACAAAAGACAGTTTAATGAATTTTTAATGGAACGTCAATTAATTTTATTATCAATTGTTTTAAGCGTTTGATTCGGATCTCGCGAAAGGAGTTTTCCGCTTCGTTCCGGACGAGGAGCAGGATAGGATGCAGGGTGATTGCATTTGTGTTCGCTGTCTTTTTTGCGCTAATCGAAGTTTAAATTATGGGTAGTCACTTTGAGTGTTTCCTCGTTTGTTCAGCACTACGTTCGGACTTCTATCGAGCGGGAGTTAAATTCCGGGAAAGTTTATTCATTATTTGTCCTTCTAAAGTGCCCGTAGCGATTGGTTGATGTTTATTAAATGAGTCTCGACCTATCGGCTCGTCAGCCATGAGATGTTCAAAGCATTTCGACTGAGGGCGATTACAGTCAATCAATTATCTTCAACGAAATTATCAACAAACATCTCATCGTTCCCAGAAACGGTCCTAAACTCGATTAGTTTCCCAATATCGCTTCACGGTGCAAAAGCAATAACAGTCTTCTCCGCTCTTTCCATCGCCGCTAATTAAATTTGATTGATGCTTTGTTCTGTTATGGCGGTAAATTTTCCGGAAATCCAATTTCCCTACCAATTAGTAAAACGCGAACAACACCCACCAACGACGACGACGACAACGACGATAGGCAAATCCATCTAACCCCACTGGAGCCCAATTTACACCCCATTCCCCCCATTTGAATGTTAGCGTTGTCGGTAAAGCACACTCCCATCAGATTTTCACTTAATCGTTTACACAAATTTATAACCAGCCCGCGCCCCCCATTCCCGGAAAACCGGCGTTCGATTCCCTTTAATTTTTACGATCGGAGTCATTCAACCGGAGGAGGTTAAGCAGACTGATGTCAGCGAGGACTTTTTTCTGTCACTAACTTCACAAATTTTACAACTTGTACACTGAAAAAAAATCCGTTCCCAGATCCGTGAACTGCAGTCATGAATTCGAGAACAAGCAAAAATACATCGTGAACTGAATCACATAGTCATGACTAAATAACGTTTTAAAGGGACACATCCTGAAAACGTGAACTAGTTCACGGTCTGTTTTCCTTTTCGGGAAGGCTTTTTTTTATGTGTAGGAATTCGATTTAAATTTGACACATGATCGTTAGTATTTTAGATTTGTGCTTAAACTGCTTTTAAGTGTAAAAAGACTCAAAATGAGCACTTTCAGACACAGCTCCAAAGTGAAATATGAACCACAGGAGTCTTCAGTTAATTGTATATCAATAAAATAAAACCGTTTGAATATGAAAAACAGCAAGTTTGGGATAAATGGGGCAAAATTTTCACTCTCAGGCGCAGTTGCCAAGTAATGCATCTACTGTTTTATTTTTAAGATAAGGCTTATTTGTGACAAAATCTGGAGACAAAAATTTTGAACTACAGAATAAAATTGTGAGTTCAATCCAAATTCTATTGCACAATTATTAATTTGAGTATTCAAGCTGTTGTACTTTGTACAACAAATGTAGGTTTTCCCTTACCATTTTTATGCAGAAACAATTATCGATGGTATTCAACTCGAGAAACTCGTTTTGGATCAAACTGCGTATTCCTTGATTACAAAAAATCCTCAATGCGGAAGAATGCTATATTTTGACACGTATTCGCGTAATTAAAATGTGAACTTGGTATATATCGTAATCCAGACCATCTAGACGGTTTCTTTCTTCAGCAAAGGGGTACAGCTCAAAACCGTTTCTCACCAATTAGTTAAGAATGTTATCACTAAGCGGCGCTAGTGTGCAAGTAATTTTTTTTTAAATGCTTCATCTTCAGATACGGACCAAATTGATGGTTTCAGTCTTCGACAAAGTTGTTCAGCAGGTCGAAGTCTTGACCTACTGTACAACTTTGCCGAAGATAGCAACCTTCTACACTACAATCAAAGTAAGCAGTGTTAGTGTAGAAGAACCGCCATGTGGAGAGGGTCGTAAAATTGAACACCGGTTACACGATCCAACCGGAGCTCATCACTGAGCCAAGGTCTTAGCAAACAGCAATCATAGTGATGAGTTCGGTCAATAATGGTCTGATTAGTGACACCAAAAACTATAATAGTTTTTTCGACATAGAGGAGCTCAACTGAGCCTGCGCTGTGGTGTCGGCAAGGAAGCCGGTTCCGACGATATTGACTATCCTCTCCTGAGGAAACTGCCACTTATCGGCCGATTGGCTCTTCTCGACACGATGAATGAAGTCTAGCACTTCGGTCTGACTACACACGTGTGGCTGTAAGGGTTGGTCATTCCTATTCCCAAAATAGTTGAAGGATAAGACTCTAACGGATGGGTATAAACCTATCACGCTGTTGAGTTGCATGGAGAAAACACTCGAGCAGAAGGTTAACCGTCGCCTGTCAACTGAGTTGAAGAGGCATGAGCGAATCTACCTGCAACAACACGCATTTCAATGTGGCTTGGAGTCGGAGACAATGACGAAGCGAAGAACCTACATGTTGATGCATTGTCGCTCGATTTGTCCAAGGCATATGATAGGACATGGAGGCTTCCTATCTTGACTGACTTCAAGAAATAGATCTGTCAGGGGCGAATGTTGGTTTACTTGGAAATTCCCACACAATAGGAAGTTTCGAGTTTAGAACGCCGGCGCAACCTCTGAATCATTGTTGCTAGAGAATGGCATCCCGCAAGGGTCTGTCACACTGTTTCTTATTGCGATGAACTCAGTGTTTTAATGAATCCCCTAGAACGTACACGTTATCGTGAACGCTGACTACATAACCCTTGTTGTAGTTGGTAACGCGAGGGCAGTCAGAAGTCGCAGGCAAAAATGGCTTTATGATTTCTTTCGTGAAGTCTAAGACTATGCACGTCTGATTTGGTCATACCCACAAGCCAAGGCTACCACAAATTAGTATCGACGAGCTACAGGTAAAGACAGTGCCCGAAATGAAACTTCTTGGCGTGACGATCGATTACAAACTGTGGTTTGTGAAGCACGCCAAGGCAGTGAAGTGCAACGTCAACGTTAAGTTGAACGTTCTTTGGGCCCTAAACGGCCGCTTGCCTGAAGCTTAGCACTGTGCGTTGATCAAGATTGCACTATGATCGCTATGATGCTATGATCGTATCGTGCATACTGTATGGATCGGAGCTGTGGAGCAACGGCGGCATGTCCCTACTTAAAATCCTAGAACCTCAATACATCATGGTCTGTAGGATTTGTAACGGAGCATTTCAAACCTCACCAATAGCTTCCCTGTTGGTGTAATGTGGTAAGGTTCCTCCGGCAAATGTAAGCGAAGAAATGGGTACTGAAGCCATGAGGTTACTATAAGGGGACCCCACTCGAGTACAGACCTACCGGTGGCGAGACCTGTAGAGATACACATGTTGTGTCACTTTCCTAGGCTTTGGCAACGGGCATGAGCCTCTGTGCGCCCCAAAGTGGATTGGCGCATCCAGCAGTTATGTAGAGCATGGGCAATCCTGCCTACGGGGAAATTGCCTCCACATATGAAGACTAGAACCTGATATTAACGGACAGTTCATTTATCGCTGATGAGGTTGGTGACAGGGTGCCTGGGGAGGCCATAAGCCGTTGCGGCCTGATTATCCGCGGTATCTTGATTGACTTAGCAGTCATACTTATGTTATCTCAGCTGAATGGCAACAAGTGCGCTACTAAGATGCCCTTGCCGGCATGCAAGTTGTAAATGGACCAGACTGTTGTTTTCGACCTGCGAGTTGTCATCTGCCTTGAGCATGGGCAGGTGGGACACTCGTGGCTATTGAAGGTGCAACGGCACGCTAACGTAACCTTTGTTTGGGTACCTGTTACCTGATATAATAGCAAACCAGGGTCTGCATGCTCAGCTGGAGAATATACTTATCCCTTACAGCGCCGTTACCCACTGGGTGCAACGGCCTCCCGTGCGCGTGGGACGAATCTTGGCATAACAACCGTGATGCGTTCGTACGCCCCATTAAGAATACAACACAATACTGGACAAATATGCCCTACCCTCGAGATCAGAAGATTTTCACTCAACTGAGGATAGACCTACACGACTTACTCACGGGCCTCGGCATAACGGTAGTAGACTATCTGCTAAGGATGTGGAGCGGAATTAGATGTTAACCGTCTATTAGTGGAGTGGCCTGCTAAAGCACAATAAGGTGTTGAAACAGGAGGTGTAGGTTCAAAACGTGAAGTATCGTATAACGACCATAGTTCACAGTTATCTATACTTAAGTTCCTGAGAGTGCTGGACTTGTATGACCAAATATGAACCAGCAAATAGAGGTCGAACTTAGATAGAAAAAACTAACCACATTCGCAACTTTCAAGCAGCTTGTAGACCGAGGGTCAATGATAACATGTCGAATATCGAAAGTCTTGTAGGCTGACGAAGGAAACGAGGAATTGGCGGATATAATGGCAATGGAATGGGCCGCACGCTTCAATGCTCAGGTTCGTGGTGTCCTTATGCCGTTTCGAAGGAACTAAACCGTCCACAGTAGACGTACAGTTTGAAGAGACGTAAATACAATAAAGCATAAAGTCAAGATATATCATATTTTGGCAGTTTTATCACATGCTAGCGCCGCGTAGAGAGAACATTCTGAACTATCTGTTACCAATCAAAAGGCCGTGGCCCAATGATAAACGTTTTGAGTACAGATGCATTCTATATGGCAAAGGATCTAAGGTATAGCATATTAAGATAATTCAATTGAGTAAGAAGGAATCGTTTCCGTGTGAAAACAAAGAATATATTGAGCCTTATTTATTAGATAGAAGAAGATAATTACACTAAGGATTTTTTTTACACGGTTTGTTTTCGGCGATCACTCAAGAACAGAACAACTTATCGACCTAATTCGAATCACATTTTTCGTTTTGGGCAAAAAGTGATCATATGGCGGTTTTTCAAAAAAAAATCACAATTTTTGGTGAAAATATTAAAATTTAAAAAAAAACTGTATTTAGACCATTGCATGAAGAGCACATGCAAACAAAATCAAGTAATTAAATGTGTGTGCATGTGAATTTATCAATTCTATTCAGCTTTTTACACGATTTCATAGTAAAAAGTAAAAGTATTCCCCGTGGAAAAAAACCTTGGTTCACAATCCATTCTGTTTTTACGTGAGTTCTTGTTTTGACCTCTTTTTTTATGGTGTGATCTCAATTTTTAACAGAATTTAGTGCAACATGCTTCAAAAAATCCAAAAAAAAAAATCAAAGAAAAGTCAACTGATATTAAAGACGTTGCATCTATCCTGCATGAATGCCTAATTCAAAACGCGTTGAAACAAAATCCTTATTTTTTAATATGCCCAGCTAACCAACAAGCCTACTTATTTTCTTACTTTGCGATATAAGGTGGATATATGGGCCATAAAGCTTGCAAAATCTGTATAAGTTGCCTATGAGCCTTACATTGCAAAAAGATAAACTGTTGTTTGTTGCTTACGTGGGTATATTCCGAAGTTATCACCTTTCTAAGTATAGACCAAGATCTGGTTTGTACTGGATAAAAATTTCCATACTTGTTCCGCATAGTTGGAAAATTCTGAACTGAAAGTCACCAACCGAAGGGTCCTGACCCACTGAACAAGTTTGTTGAAGATATAAAGTTTGTATATGGCCAGCATTCTAAGAAAACAATACTTAGGAAAAAGGCTAAAACACAAACGCTATCTAAAGAAAATATTCAAACACCCACCAGAAGCTTCACTAAATAAGAAACCCTACTATTTAACCCGGATCCCAAATTATAGCATAGTCAGGAAAAATCAGCAAAATTCTGAACTTCCAGTCATCAATCCTAAAGTATTGGGTCACTGAACATATTTATCGAAGACATAAACCTTCCAAATGGACAGGATCCTAAGATATAGCAATTCTAAACTGGATTGAAAGGTATCTACTTCGCTGAACACTGAAACCTTCTAATTCTACCTGCTGGTCATCAATCGAAAGGTTTTGATTCGCTGAACAATATTTTCGGTGACAAATTCATTGCAAATGGGCAGAATACCAAGGTATACCTTAGTCAGGAAAACCACTTGTACACTAGCGCACGTAGTGTAAATATCATGAATTACTTGTTACAAATCAAACGGTCTTGACTTACTGAAAAACCTTGCTGAAGTCTGAGGCCTTGTATTTAAGACGGATCCATCATATTCCAAAAATGTATAAGCACACTAGTGCCGCATGGCGGACAGAATCGGAACTAGTCACATCAGTGAATAGCTTTATCGAAGACAGAAACCTTTTTAGTGGTCAAAACGCCAAGTTACAGCTTAGTCATGAAATTTTATTGCACACAAATATTGTGAACTGCTGGTCATACATGAAAAAGTCTTGTTCCACTGAAAAACTTATCCGAGGACAACATCTTTCCAAACATATTGGCACACTAGCGCTACAAAGCGAGAAAATTATGAACTGCTAGCCACCATTGAAAAGGCTTTGACTCACCGAAAACATTTTTGAAGACAGAAACATTTTATCTGGTCAGCATACCAAGATGTATCATATTTCTGGAAAAATAGCACACTAGCGCCGCGTAGTGAGAGAATTTTAATCGCTCATTAAAAAGCCTTGACCTGCTAAATAACATTGCTAAAAACAGTAACATTCTATGTGATCCGTATTACAAAATATTACGGAAAGGGATTTGTTGTACAAATTGTTGTTTGCGCGAGTGCTGAATAGTTAACTATCGCTGTTGCTTCAAGTCTGTCATATATTACAGGAGAAATTTCTGATTTATACATTAATGTAACCTATTAATTATGTCACGCAAAAAAGTTACTTTCTAGACCATCTGCCCCTACCACCTTGTCATGTTTTCCCAAACAACCCCTCCTCCCCCCCTCCCACCATAATTAATGGACCTTCGATAGGCTCCATTTTGGTATGTTCTCATAAATTCTATCATTACTGTGCTACTATTTACTGCTAATTAACATCAATTCCTTGTTGTTTGTGTTCTACATAATGCATCTGATAGATACTGATAGTTCCAAGGTATTTCACATTATTGATCACATCATACTCCTCTTTATTTATCTTTACTGTTTTTTGGAATATTTCCGTATGGCAATCCGGAGGTTCCATGTCTTTTTTCATAACACATAGTAGAATCCTTGCAATTCTTCAGAAATGGAACGAATCGATTTTGAAGACACTCTTGCCGCTATATATCACAATTTACAGTTCCACAAGCGATGAAGGGGGCGCTCATTTCGCGGCAACTGCAAACCGCCTGCCAAATTAGGAATTTGTTGACAAATTTTGACATTAATGTTATCCGAGGATTCTCGAATGTCAAACATGGTCTTGGCAACGAAATATTCCTGTTCGGGTAGTTGACAGAAGTTAACTTTTAGGTACATTCAGTTGTCCATCACGATGCAATGTTGAATGATGAGCAACTGCGTGTAGAGCTTCCGGTTAAAACAGCCCTATTTTGTAACTCATTTCTGTTCAGAGCCTACAGCGCCATGGAGGCATGTAAAGGGTGTCCCACATCAAATTGCATCACGGAAAAAAGCTGTAGAAAATAACCTAGTTGACCGATCCATTTTGAACTTTCAGACAGTTAAATATCACCCATTTGTAAGCTTTTGGCATATTTATTTCATTCGACTTCTTCCTGTTTTCTAGACAAAACAGGCATCCCGGATCGTCATTCCCGGCTTGAATTTCGCTACCACCTCTTGGTCATCCTGAAATCAACCGGGCCACTTCTGCCATCACTTTCATCCTTCCGAATTACAGTCAAATGTTCAGTAAAAGGTTTTTATCACACGGAACACGGTGGTATTAACGATCCCATGCTTTTGAGCGATCCATCTATTGGATGCATTCGGGTTGACAGTAAGAGTATACAATTCTTTCAAGCTGGAATTTCCGTTCCGATGCCATGGCCATACGTACTTTACGGAATGCGCTGGTTTTCAGAATTTTTGCTTAAAAAGATACAGAAAAAAATGTGTGCCATTTTAGCGTGTACACCCGTTATGCAGCAAAATATCAGAGATATAATCCAGGTCAACAAACAATACATACTCTAGCTTACAAGAACTACCCTTGTATAAGAGAAGGAATAATTTTAAGGAAAAAACATAACCGCCAATAATCATTTCAATGAGCCAGCTCTAAATTTATTTCAGTGTAACAATATATTTCGGAAGAATTACTCATGTTTAATGGATGGAAATATTTAAAAAAATACCAATTCTAGATTAACGTTCCTTAAGAGCGGTGGCACCTTGTGTTTCAAAAGGGTTTATATTTAGACATAATTTTCAATCTATTTTCATGCACATAAAAAGAGCATGCAAATAACTTCAAAATTACATGAGCATTCAAATTTACACGACTTGAAAATTAAATCTTGTAATATCTGCTAAATTGAATTTTACATGAACTGCTTCAGATGACCGCATCGTTGATTTTTAGCATGCAAGTTTATTTTTACGTCAGACAAGGAGAGGCAAAAGATTAGTGAGAATTTATTTGATTATTGATAACCCAATTTATCCAAACATGCTACATCAAGTGAGAGGTGGAATAGTTATGAACAAAACATATCTTTAATCATTATGGTTCATCACTTCAAACGCTTAAAATTTTCATTATTTTGTCAAAATTGAAGGTAAATTGAATGTTTACTTATAAATTGAAAAGATTCAGGTTGCTGTGATGAGTGAATCCGGATACGTAAGTGTCAGTGAATAGCTCAAATCGTTATGGATTCTAAAACGGCAATAACATCTTTTTCACACGATTCGACATTTGTTACTTAAATTGACTATTAACTATTTAATAAGTAACCGAGTGTAAACTGCTTCAAAAATTTTCTCCGTTGCTCTCCGCTGATGGACGCTGAATGACAGCTAGACGGGAAAAGCAGGATGGAAGCATGTTCGAAAAAAAAATCAATGTTTGATGGTGTATATTTACACGATCATCTAAATTTATAAGGATATGCATTGGAAAACGATTTCAGTAAGATTTAATATTGTTGTGACGTGTATTGATGTATGTTCAAATGAAAGTACACGTATTTCTCAATGTTTATCGATGCTCCAGGTATGTGCATTATTTTTTATTTAAAATTCAATGAAGCAATTGATTACATCGATATATTTTTAACCATTCGAACGTTTTACATCACATGTAGTTTTCATTATTTTTTGCTGTGTGATTTGGAACAGAATTGATTTGTAGTGGTCGATCGGGGTGAAAACATTCGGTGTAGTAGCATTCGAACTAGTGCCCTGCAGGAATAAATCGCCATCGAAAAAACCTTCCGCCAAATCGCTAATCTTCCCTCAAGATTAGACTTCCTGGAAAATCCGTACAAGTGTGCTGCTGTTTCGACAAATTTCACTTCATTAACAACAACCCAAATCCGCCCGGGGAACAACTGCGTCACCAGCGGAGAACGGGGCGAGAGCCCGTCCACCCCCCGGACAACGTCCCACGTTGAGAACAGTCAGTCGCGGCGGCTATTATCTTTCGGTTTCACAAAGCGTCCCACAATCATAATCCATTGAGAAAAATCACTCAGCTGTAATGATCCCCGGAATGAGGAGCGGGGGGAAGTTCTTTTTATCCTTCGGAGCAGCTGAAAAAGAAAGCACCCGGCTGTTGTTTTTCGTTTTCTTTGGTGGTTTTTTTTCCTGTGTTTTTCGAAAGCTCTATGGCGCGTTATCGATTCACCAGCATCTTTTTATCATCATCTGCTGCTTCCGCCACGAACGACAACGAAGACGACTACGGTTCATGGTTCTGAAAAGTTTAAATTCCCTCTGAGTAAGCGTATTGTTGGGATCATTTCTCCCGGGTGCGGTACGATATCTACGAATCGAGGTACTGACTGGAGCGGGAAAAGAAAAGATATAAAAGCAGCAACAGAGCCCACACAAGGATGATGCTGTTGGAAGAAAGAAATCGTAATCTCGTAGATCTCTCCAAGAGCTGAGATGGCAAATTATGAGCCATCGAGGAAAATTGACGGTAATGATGCTGGCTGCACCACCGCAACTTCCCCTCCCCGAAGGCAGCCACCAAAGTGGAGGAGCTTCCTTGGAATCGGAAAATGTGGCTGGTTCATCAGCGTTAACAAGCTCTTTTTTTTTTCAAAGGAGCTCCAGTAGTGAATAGTTTCATAACTGCCAAGACAATGGGGGAGATGACGAAAACCGAAACCGAATCAAAGCATTTCTCTACCGCTGACGTTGACGGGAAGGAAAATTGAAACGCTATTAGTCGTCGTTCTGTGAATATTTCAATGCAATACTCAAACTAACATTCGTCATCCAGCCGAACAAAGTTCAAGGTTCTGGCAAGTTCACCTTCTTTTATTGTAAGGGAAAATTCCACCGGACGAACCTCGGTGCTCAACTGAATACACTCACAAGGTGGCGCTGAGTGAGAGTCCGATTTCATGCGGAAAAGGTAAAGTGACATAATCTTATCAAGTTGGTGTGGTTCCTCGTTTGGAAAATCGCAAGCGGAACGGAAGAATGAATGGATTCGGGGTGGCAGAAATGTCACGACGAATTGGGGTCAGTACTACTCGGTTTGGTTAGGTTGGGTGACACGAATGGTGGGGTGTATTCAAAATGGATGGTGGGACTTGTTTTTCACCTTGAATTGAGGAGAAAACCAACGCTGATTACAAAATGATCCAAATATGTTGAAAGGTGTTTTTTATTGGTTTGCAAAATACCAAAGTGAATTTAAAATTGTATTCAAATAAGGACAATTTATCGTGAGTCGATAGTTTCTTATGGCTATCACAACTGATATGTTTCGCATGCGTTTGCTTGAATATGAAAGTTTTCCCATAGGTTTTCTGTCAAATTTAAGTCAACGGAACGCAGACGAATCCCCAAGGCCAAGAGATCAGTATAGGGACTTATACATTAGAAAAGGACCTTGTATTCTTGTGTAAAGGGTGGAACGGGCCAAAATTGGGCGAACATGATTAGGTTATACTGATTATGATATTAAATTTTATTTCTTTTTGATGATCAGAGATTTCGGAGATTGTGGGACAAGGCTTCTGATTTTCCCAATAGATCTCGTTGCACACCTCCTTTCAGATTTTGTACCGCTGTTGTATCTGGCAAGTATGATATTATTTAACAATTGGGTGTACCGGCGAATTTCGGAGGTTCTCATGGATACGACTTGTCCATTGTTAATGGCATACCATTTCTGAGTCACTTCCCTGTAGTTAATGTTGGCAAGGATACTAGGCCGCAGATCATGTAATTCGGTCATGTGTCGAGCATCGCGGAGTCAGATCAGAGCTTTATGATTCCCTTCCGGCTCGAGGTAGACAACCTAATGTACCGGTTGAAGATACTCAGACTCTACGTAAACTGGAGCTTCTAAATCCATGTAGTTTTGATTAACATTAGCCTAATATTTTAGTTTGTTTAAAGGGTGATACGGTCAAAATTTGGTCAAGGGAAAACGCGTGTAAATCGGTGAAATCGTTTATTTAAAAAATCAAATTAAATTTCTTTTTCAAGTTCAATTAGTATAAAATTCAGAAAAAATATTCAGTTAGGCTTCCGCTTTTCCAAATCCGATTTGCCGGGCCTTACGCTTGACCCCTGCCATCAGATTTTGTACAGCCACCTTGTCCACCTTCTTCGCCGCAGAAAGCCAGTTTGCCTTGAACTGCTGCTCGTCCTTAGCAGTTTTTTTGGTCTTCTTTAGGTTCCGCTTGACAATAGCCCAGTATTTCTCAATTGGGCGGAGCTCTGGGCGTGTTGGGAGGGTTCTTGTCCTTGGAAACCACCTGCACGTTGTTGGCGGCGTACCACTCCATGGCCTTTTTACCGTAATGGCAAGATGCCAAATCCGGCCAAAACAGTACGGAACAACCGTGTTTCTTCAGGAAAGGCAGCAGACGTTTATTCAAACACTCTTTCACGTAAATTTCTTGGTTGACAGTCCCGGAAGCTATGAAAATGCTGCTTTTCAAGCCACAGGTACAGATGGCTTGCCAAACCAGATATTTCTTTGCGAACTTTGACAGTTTCGTGTGCTTGAAAATATCTGCTACCTTTCCCCTTCCTTTTGCCGTATAAAACTCCTGTCCCGGAAGCTGCTTGTAGTCGGCTTTGACGTAGGTTTCGTCGTCCATTACCACGCAGTCAAACTTCGTCAGCATCGTCGTGTACAGCCTCCGGGATCGCGCTTTGGCCGTCGTATTTTGTTTATCATCGCGATTTGGAGTCACTACCTTCTTGTAAGTCGATAGTCCGGCTCGTTTTTTGGCTCGATGCACGGTTGTAGACGATACACCCAGCTTATTTGCGGCATCTCGGAGAGATAGGTTAGGGTTTCGCTTGAAACTACCGGCAACTCTCTTTGTCGTCTCAGCGGCTTCCGGTTTTCGATTTCCTCCGATCCAGACTTCCTGGCTGTCGACAAACGTTCCCCAAACACTTTAATTACATTTGTAACGGTTGATTTGGCAACTTTTAGCGATTTTGCCAACTTTGCGTGCGAGAAGCTCGGATTTTCGCGATGCGCGAGCAAAATTTGGATACGCTGCTCTTCTTGCTTGGACGGCATTTTGACAACTGAAGTGTGAATTCCAAAATCAAAATAGGAGCAACATTCTATACACACACACACCTTCAAAATGAGGGGTGTTCAGGTTTTTTAAATGCAAAATTGAAAGAAATACGTCAAGTTGATATTGACCAAATTTTGACCGTATCGCCCTTTAAGCTGTATGTTTATGATTAGTTTAGTTTTATCTGCGTTTGTGTGCGTCTTTTTTTCTTTCTTGAAATTTTCAAGTAAAAAGTAAACCAAAAGTTATGAATTATGATTTGACGGTTTCGATTTTAAAATAAATGTGTTATGTACACCATACTTCAATTCCTACCCGTTTTCCAATCTGTCAAACTGTTATTCCTATTAACCTCAAGACGACCGCGAATAATCGATTCTACCCCCTTAACTTTAGTTCTACGATTACTGATGATAAGTAAACGTATCATGTGTAAATATGTGTATATAAAAGAAATGTGAATAGTTATTATTAAGACTAAATTGAATTCCTAGCATCCAAGTCAGTAATGATTTCAAACGCAAAGTGAACATTCAACCGTCACTATTATTGTACACGACCACTGTAATGTAGAACCCACAAAACCCTTTTGCCATTCAAAGGTGTAAAAATTAAATATTTTAAATGGATGGGTCTAAGATGGGGGAGAATGCCGGAGCCGACCATGTATTTCAAGCAGAGATTCAAGCCATTATAGAATGTGCTAATTTAGGCATCAAAAGGAATTATAGGTTTTCAAAGATCTTTTTTTACAGTCACGTAGCGTGAAATGCGCTAAAGTCATTCACGTGTCAACCACAGCTATTGTGGGAATGAATTCTTTCGCTGTAACAACTGGCTAATAGGAACGAGGTTATATTATCCTGGGTACCTGGTCATTGTGGAACTGAAGGAAATGAAAATGCCGATAGATAAGCACGACTAGTCCCTACTTCCTTTTTGTGGTGTCCCTGAGTCTACGCTGAGGATGAAACTTAAAACCTGGGAAATGTCCATGGTAGAATCCAACTTGAATGCCAAGGATACATGCCGGCAAGCAAAGAGGTTCATAAAACCTCGTGCAGCAAAGACCCGGGCTCTATTAAAATTGGGCGAAAAAGATATAAGGGTAATATCTGGTCTGACGACTGGTCACTGCCCTAGTAAGTATCACTTAAACATAATTGGAAAAATCGAATCAACCGAATGTTGTTTTTGTCAATTTGAAAATAAAACAGCCGAACATATACTTTGCAGTTGTGTAGCACTTTGAATCAAAGGAGGTCAATATCTGGAAAAGGGTTACTAGAGCCTATCGAAGTTTGGCAAAGCAATCCCAGTAGGGTACTAGGCTTTATAACACGAGCCGAACCTAACTTGGACTGTGTGCTACATCTATCAATGTCAACCACATGTTAGTTGTGGTTGGATACGTGATAAGCACTAAATTAAATCTGGGTCATACCACAATATTCCTAAGTATTGGACACTGTGGTTAAAGTGCTCTGTAAGCATGAAAAACAATAAAGGCCTCAATCTCTGGCAAATCTATTCAGTAGGTCTTTTTAATTTGTGACAGGTAGTTTAACATATTTTCATTACGGGGTGCTTTTATGTAACGGAATTACCATAATATGCTATATCTGTGAATCCTGACTGTATGTAAAAGTATTCTATTCTGCCTCAGCATATTTCACAATCTTCCTCTCTTTTCTCATGTTGTAAGTTTTGCACTATTTTCATATCGCTGTTCCCACCCATAGCAACGGATACTCACTTTTTGTTCTAGAAAAACTTTAAACATCACAGAAAAAGAAAAGTGACGGAGATATAAAGTATACTAACTTTGCGTACTTGGATTTTTCAGTGAAGCAGGTGTCTGTCTTCGGTAAAGTTGTACAGCGGGTCAAGGCGTTGCATAGTGAGACAATACTCACATGTGAACTAGCGCCACGTAACGAGAAAATTGTGAACTATAAGTCACCAATGAATAGGCCATGGCCCACTGATCAACTAAACCGCAGTCAAGAACGTTCTCTATGGCCAGGGTTCCAAAATAAAGCATATTCTAGAGATTTACTTCCACACTAGTGCCTCGTTTTGAAATAATTATGAACTTCTGATCATCAATAAAAAGACCTTGACGTGTTGAACAACTTTGTCGAAAACTGAAACCATCCATTTGGTCAGGATATAAATGATGTTGAAGGAGATGTTCGCTCATCACCATGAGGCACCAAGAGTGAACAACAATGTTTTTGGCTAGAATTAAAGATATGAAGAGAAAGGTTTGATAGTTCCGCTAGTGTGCGGCAGGCTTGGAAACATAGCAGATGTTTTTGGAAAATTGAGCGAAAAAGGGCATGTGTACAGTGGTACTGAACCAACGACATTTTTGCCTAACATCCCACTGCGGGGTAGGTTAAAGCACGGACTAAATCCGCCACTTCAACAGGCAAAAATGTCGGGTTGGAAGACGCTCATGTACCACTGTGGCTTGTATAGTTATTCTAGCGATCTATTGTGTGCACTTTGTTTACTGATGCGCACATGGGAGAGGAACTCTCTCCTTTTTTTGGGTTTGTTTTGATTCGCACCGACTGACGATCACTAAAGTTTTTCTCGCTCAATTTTCCAAAAACATCTGCTATGTTTCCAAGCCTGCCGCACACTAGCGGAACTATCAAAACTTTCTCTTCATATCTTTAATTCTAGCCAAAAACATTGTTGTTCACTCTTGGTGCCTCATGGTGATGGGCGAACATCTCCTTCTACATCATAATCGTTACTCCTCGCACGGAGAATATATAACATAACAATTAATGTACAGGATATAAAGATAAAGCATTTTTAGGATATTTACTCGCACACTAGCGCCACACAGTGAAATTTGTTTTGAATGATAGTCTCCAACGAAAAGGCCTTGATCTATTGAACCCCTCTTTTTAAAAAAGAAGTCGTCTAGATGGTCAGGATTACGAGATATAGCAAGTTGGAAGCAGTTATATAGAACTTGATACACTACGATTTTTATTTACCCGGACACGTCTCGCAATATTGCATTCTTCCCCTCTATTTTGGAAAATTCTGGAAGGGGCTATTCATAAACCACGTTTTCTGGGAAGAGGAGGGGGGGGTGACCAAAGTTAAGCTCGATACAAAAATTCAAAATATTGTATGAAGAAACGTCTACGAGGGGGCGCGTGGGGTGTCTAAGCTTTTCAGAAATAAGTCTCTGTGGTTTATGAACAGGCCCTAATCAAAGAATACGCTGTTTGGTCAAGAACGATTTGTTTTTAGGAACAGACGTTTGCATCGGGTTACAGGGTTTTCATCGATAGGTGCTTCTGCATCAAAATGGTAAGTTATACAAAGTTCAACAGCGCGAGTGCTCAAAGATTAAAGATTGGCAGTTTTCTGTACTAACACTAATGGAACGAATCTTTACTCTTACGCATTGACGACGTCTGCTCAGAAACAGATCGAATTTTTAACACAGAAATGACTTTCTATATTTTAAGGGTGTAACAGGACTACACACGATGTGAATTAAAACTTTTTCTCTATTTTGCTAATTAGGTTCAACTCAATGAACATTATACACTTAAGTCTTTTTGACAAGTTTTTTTTATTTTTACGCGGTTTGTTTTCGACGATAACTCCAGAGCGGAACAACTTATCGACCTAATTCGAATCACATTTTTAGTTTTGGGTAAAAAGTAATCTTATGGCGGTTTATCAACAAAAATTCACATGATGAGATACTACCATCTATTGGAGCAAGGTAACTTTCCATAGCAGTGGAATAATCTGAAAAACGATTTGATCAGGATTCTATTGTTGTTTGTGATCATCAAGCTCCTGTATGAAGGGACAAAAACGTTTGGGCGGGCCCGTAAGCAGATACACTTAGGCGAAACCCGCGAATATAGGGAAGAGAGATTCTCTTCCAAAAGCAAGTTCACACCAACAGCATCAGAATCGAGCCCTCGATTGACAGAATAAACCCAATAGATGAGGTCGAAGAGCCCGCCCTCGTTCCGCGAAATGTTAACAATAGGGAGGAGGAAGTCCCATGCTCCCTATCCAAATAGTTTCACTTGGGTGCCCTGATGGTCCCTCCCTTTCCCCGTTATTTATTAGGTCGTGGATATTTAGTATATTTTGTAATGGTCATTTGATTGCTTACCTTGTGTTAGAAAATTTGACTGAAAGTAAAATTGGTTAGGGTTTATACCGTGCTTTACTGTGTTGTCTCGGTGTTTCTGTAGGTCCGTGTTACCGTGGGTATGTCCCTACCTTTTGAAGAGTTGACTTTAGGATGTTTGGTATAGCTCGCGTTAATAGGATACGGAAGAGAACAGAAAAAAAAACATTAGTGATTGGTAACGCGTCATTGGTCATGGTGATATTCTTACAACGGCCGTTCAGAAAAGTTCGACGGATGCATATGAGAGATCATTCCTGATGAGTACTCGTTTACTCAATTCCATCTCATTTGGTTATATAAGACAAGAAACATTTTACAACGTGCTACAGTTCGGAATATCAGGGCAATGATCCCCCATCGCATCTTCAAGTGATCATTACAAGCTGTCCATTTGGTTCAGGCACTTTTGAACTTTGATGGGGCAGCCGATTCACACATGAAAACTGCCGCGACCAACTCGACAGAACGCGCCCATACCCCTTTCTGAACCGAAAGGCAGGGAATTATTAAAATCCTTTTCTTTCGCTTAAATTCATCTTCCCAGGAGCCAAAATGACATGAGCATTTTTTTTGTGACTGCTTTTTTCCAACACGAATTGATTTTTTTTTCAAGTCGAACTTCTAATTTTGTTATTATTCCATAAGTGAAGCTTGAAAAGAATATAAAAAATTAGATCTCAAAAATTATTGTAGTGTGTTTAATTTAGCTTGAACCAAATAAATAAGAGAAGTTAAAAAAATGATGAGGTGTGCACTCTATTTTCCGTATCAGCGTATTTACAATTTTCTTATAAAATTACGCCCTGTTCAAATGTGTTTTACTCAATTTTAAAAAATAACCTATAATATTTAACATAAAAAATTCGCTCACACGTGGTTGAGAAATATTTTTTCTATCTGCTCCAAACAGGGAGATTTTTTTTGTGTGTCTTTATTAAAGTGGCTTTCAGCCTCCTGGGCTGGTTCGCCACAACCAGAGAGATCCACATTTGAAAAGGCCTATTCTTGTTACAAAAACCATAACTTTTGTTTGGCATACGATAGTGACGATTTCAGCACACCTACGTTTTATTGCTTCAAAATCAATGGCAAGACAACTTTGCTTTTAATTATGAAATCAAAAAGTTGGAACAAAATAACCGAGTTTTATAGGGACACCCTAAGCAATGTAGGGAAATTGCTCTGATTCGGTCATTTCAAAAGCTGCATACAAATATATTGAATCAAAGTTGCTTTAAATTTTCTCATCTACATATTTTCCGAAGGAAATAAAATAAAAATGTGTAAATAAAAAAGTAAAATTTCGATTTCTCTAAATACAAGGACCACCCTTGTTTCCATTCACACCAAAAGAAAGACTTCATTATCAGAATCAACTTTGTAGAGAACAATTGTGCTCCAAAACTTCAAACTTAAACTGAATTCGCATTCTAAGGCACTGTGCATTGGTGGATGAACTCGGGTGTTTCCGATATGCAATTCATACGGCATTTTAAAAACTGAATAAACCTAATATTTGACCACTTCGATTTGATCGAGATAGCATGTTAAAAGCATAACCAAGAGAACATCACAAACTATCAATGAAGGATTAAAAACTGACTAGGATGTACAGGTGAAATGCCAATTTCACCATATGCCAAAAACACGCACATGAAGGTCGAAAGCAAACACCCACGTTCTTATCAAAGTGTCAGCACACATTATGCCCCAGCATTGACTAGCTCACCAGGCAACATAGTCACTTCGCATTTGCGATCTGAACAGTCCATGTCATTCGGCTTAAGCAAAGCTCTCGGATTTCCCATTATCACTACAAAATCTAACCCTGTTCTCGATTTTCGCTGCGTAAAATATTGAAACCGGCCCACGCCAGGATGTTCATCCAATATTTTGCAACGAATGCCACAGTTTATTATGCAAACATGCTAATTTTAATACACAAATTCCGTCCCCGAAATATATGCAGATTAGATATAGTAATAACTTCCCCTGTTTGCAAACAGAAGCCCAAACATTCCCGCTCTGTGCTAATAATTCATGTCACAATTTTCATATTAATCACAAAATTTAAACCAGCAGCAGCACATTTTGATTGTCATCATCGAGGGAGCTATTTTATGTACTTAGATCATCAATATTTCACCTCTCATCAATAAAAGTATACCCACAGCCATACACATAACTGTTGCGAATCATAACTGGTTAGTTCCACCCGATTACATAAATCACTGTCCTGACTTGTCTTCACCCTCGAATCTAAAGCCATTCAGAGCCGTACGGTTGGAACACTGTTGAATGAAATGAATGGTAATTTGGGTGCGTGTTTTGAATGCTTTGCGTCACACACACATACACACCAAACGATTGTCACCGACAAAACAGTAGTATTGTTATCATCGTCCCCCCAGTTAGTGGGATTCCAGAGGGAGGCCGTTCGAAGGGATTATCAGCTTGACAGCGGAATCTTTTCTAATATGTGTGTGATATTATAATGAGGCCGGTTTTCATTTCAATGTAGTGGAAGTACATCGTTTTGAGGATCGACACAAGCGATTAGTTTGGAATTCAGTTAAAGCGGTGAAAAACCCACAAAAGATCATCCCCCCACAAACAACAATCCCAATCAACGTCTGCCCGGCCAGGGCAAAGAGCAGTTGTCTATTATCAAAGTTTACTTTCCAATCAAGTCATTCAAACCCAGCTTCTTTCACCAAAGTACCTCGACCCAACATGCAAAAACTCATGCTCACCAAAAGTCCACGTTTGCAAATCACGGTGTGCCGATTCTGTGGTCCGGAAAACCGAATTTGAGTGGAGTGTATGTTTTGAACTCACGCGCCACGCTGAATGATAATCAGGAAGTTGGCTAGCCTAATCAAAAGTGAGTTGTGTCGGCTTTGAGCGAACGTCGGGGACCAGAACCGGGGAAAGTTGATATGCTCGTTCGTGGCTCAGTGGCGCGCAATCAGTGGCTCCATTCATCCCATCGTCCGGGATCGGTTCGGAGATTTACGATTCGATCCCCGCGCTTGGGATGTGCCGAAAACCTTCCAACCGGCAGTCAGCAGTGGTTGTAATAATCTCGAAGGGACATCCCTCACAGAGGCAAAAAAACACCAACATTGTTGAGTTGATTCAATTTTACAACAACCTACAGAATAAAAGCCACACAATCAATCAACGGCTGGTGGCGGTGGTGGTGGTGGGGTGTTTTTTCCCTTGCCACTCTTAAAATAAACCCCAAGGTCCCAAATCGAATCACGCACTTGGTGTGCGAAATGGAAGCTTTCTGTTGATGGATAGAACTTTGTGCCGAATCAGAGAACTCTCGCCAAATTCTGCGGATCGTACTAATCAGGCTCACTCTGTCGCCATCCTCATCCCCCTGACTCATCTCCCGGGCTGAAACTTAATAAATGTGCGTGTGTTGTTTGTTCCCTGTGTACAAGGGAGAGTGCGGCGAAAAGTTTTGTACCAAAGTTTTTCAAAGGCGAGAGTTACGGACAGAAGAAGATTTCCATTTCTTGAGATTTCATTTGATTTGGTTGTTGTGTAGGTATAATGTTGCTGGCTTGTTTTGTTCGCAGTGGTAGGCCAGAAGTTTGCGAAAATTATCCGATTGAATAATGATGGGACACCAAGGGAACAAGTTCTGATGAATCCGTATTTAGGGTGATTTCTTTTATCATTGTTAAATTGCCGATGATTATTGAACGATATTGAAATACATTTTATCAATGATTAGTTCCTCAATGGACTAGGCAGCTGAGGTGAACGAAAATTCAAACGTTTTCCGAATCAGTCCGTTTCAAAATTTTCCGAATCAGTCAACCATTCAAGCCTGTATAATGTTGGATAGGTTCAACCGCATGAACATGAGCATGATTGACCACCCGAGATTGCTACTCCGTTACCACTAGATTAGCTGTTATTACACAGAGCACCAATCGATGATGCTTGAAATTAACACACATCCTCAATGTGTAAAAACTTATGATTCCAAACTAAGGCAATACCAGCACCGGCCCCGCCCGAATGCATGTCAAATGAGGAAATAGTAGTGTTAACACTACTACGCGTATCTACCTTTGCGCCCTTTTTCTATGGTCCGCCAGCTGCTATGCTAAATCAAGTGCTGCTAAAAAAACTAGTTCAACATCCGAACAGGTAGGGTATTTTGGTGACGTGATACACGCTTTGTTGAGAGCCAATTTATCCTCTGTATTTCCGAGAGGAATCACTTGGATAAAAGTTGGATGGATTGGATTGTGCTAGTTCGTTTTGGTAAAGCTATGTCCAGTTAGAATCCGGAATAATAAAATCATCTGTATCTCGGTAACAGATGGACGTACAAATAAGTTTAATACATCAAAACAAAGGTATCAATCAATACAAATCATTTCTCTTCATTTCTAATGAAAATACGCACTCTCTTCTTTGTTCCTCCCATCAAACGCTGCACACCTCTGGAGTCAACTTTCTTGGCACATTTGTTCCACATTTTGGTCATCTGAGTCGCGTCCCGAGCCGTTTTTTCCACTTTTCTCAAGCTTACGCTTCATTATAGCCCAAAATCTCTCGATGGGCCGGAACTGCGGGCAGTTGGGTGGATTTATGTTTTTATCGATGAAATCTACGTTATTATCGCGATACCACTGGATAACT
>JASCZW010009725.1:0-40653 GCA_034211315.2 Aedes japonicus
AAAGGTGCTGAATCGATGAACCGCTGGCCGCATGGGACGCACTCGTACGACTTCTCCCCGGTATGGATACGTCTATGGATAACCAAGGTGGCATTTCGTTTGAACGTTTAGTGGCAAACTCGCATTCAAAGTGCTTCTCATCCGGAGTGGACTCAGCGCGGACGATCGAGGCTATGCTTGTGAATGAACGTTTTCAGACAGATCTCACACTGGCAAGCCAGAGCGTCAAGCGCTTCGTTTCGTGATCCTTTAGCGTGAGCTTTTTCTCAAACTTTGACCACAATGAGAGCATAAGAGCACATAGAGGTTCTTGTTCTCGCGATGGGTATTGTACTGGTGCTTGCGAAGTTTTGGCTCAGTGGAAAATTTCTTGCCGCATTGGTCACATTGGAACAGTCCAGTGTCAACCATGAATTTCAGACAAATGTTTGAGCAACATATGATCCAAACGGAACTTTTTGTTGCAAATCTTGCACGTATTATCATCAGGATCTTCTTTGTTAACTGGGATTTGCTGTTTCTTCGATTTTTATGGAAAGCTCGATGGCGGATACATTTCTCGAATGTGGTGAACTTCTTCGGGCAAATGTTGCAGGCAGAGAACAGAGGTAGATTGAAGTCTTCGTGCTCCTTCTCGATGTACCTAGCCAAACTGCTGTTGCTGTCACGAGTTTCTTGCTGCAAACTTGGCATGTCAGAGGCGGTCGAATTTTTCAATTCTCGCTTCATCGTCGACATCATCAGAAATTGACGCATCCGGATCAGGCTTGATTTCCTCTTTCTCAAGATTATTTCATCGTCACTCACCGCCCTTGTTACAGCGTTTATTCTTCAAATGACGAGCGAAGATTGCAAGCACGTGTGAATGCTGCTGCCGCAGGAGTACCACACACGTTGGAGCCTTCCGGCCAGTATGTCTTGACTCGACCGGGTGAGCCTGCCGTGAATGGGCCTTCAAATGACTTTCTGCAGCTCGAAGGTTTCCTCACACAATGGACACTTGAAAGACTTGCACAATAGATTATGATTGGCCAAGTATTGCTCTGAACAGTAGCGGCGAGGGCAATAGAGGCAAACAAATTCATACACGTGAGATATGTAATGTTTGTTCACTTCTTCCAATGTATCGAAATATCCCAAACACTTGTCACAGTGGAAGGGGAGCATATCCGCGTGAGCATCAACCAAGTGGATGGAAACCTCAGCAAAGTTTTCGAAACGATCCAAACAGACGTAGCAACAAGGTATGGTCTTATCATAGTATCCAGTGTCTTCATCAGCGGCACACTCTTCCAACGTGTCGTTTTTCTCGTCATCAAGGGTCTTTTTCAATTCGTCCTCTTTCAATTCTTCAGTCAAATATTCCTCCTGCATGCGGTTATCCTCCTCCATTGGTACTTCCTCATACACATACTCTTCCTCTACCGTTTCGTCCATCGTATGGTGGTCATCATCATCAGCAACGATTCCATCACTCACGGAATCTTGGTCGCCTTCCTGCTTTATGATACCGTCCTGACCTTCACTTTTAATGAAAAATCCTGCGCCTTCATCTTGTACGTACTCGATTTCGGTATTTTCGATAACCATTCCGTCAATAATGTAGGCAGCTGTAATTTTCTGTGCTTTAGGGGGACTCGGTTTCTCTAATTTTGGGCGTCCTTTCTTCGGCGTAGGAATGGGTTCCGGATAGTGAATCCGTTTGTATTGTCTAAGAGGCCGCAATTATGCAAGAATCAAATAAACAAAATATTAATATCACGAAAAATCTGCCTCCCTCAGTTTGACCCTGTTAAAACTTACGTCCACATAACATCGAATATTTTGTTGCTACCGACGAACTCGTTCCGGATATTTTCGATAAGCCGGATCTTCACCACACAGTTGGAGCAGGCGCTTTGGAACGGACCGCAATTAGCAAGCTATAATTTCAAAGAAAACAACGAACATATAAGCTCGTGAACATTTCCTCCAGAACATAAACAAATGTCACCTCAATCTTGAGCAAGCCTTCGATTACATTCTTCTGCTCATCTTGACTGAGCGCGTCCACCATTGGGGTGATGTCTTGATCGTTCGCCAAACACAGTCGACAGGTACGATCGGTTAGCTCAATCGGATGAGCCGTTGTTTCCGGTGGCATCTTGCCGCTGAACACAAGCTCACAAGTAAAATACTAAAATTTAGCACATAAATTCGTAAAAATAACAAGCCTCGCACAAATTCCTCTCGATGATGCTCAAATGGAAACGCGATGCGAAAAGATTTGACAGCTGCTTTCGAACACAAACGACAAAAAGTCGTTAATCGTTGTTCAGCAGTTGACAGCTGCACGGCCGTAATAAGTTAGTCAATAAGTAAGCAGTTTTTACTGATTTCAGACCCAACTCAAACACACGGTTGTTTGCGAAAACTCATTAATGGGTTAAAAACACCCATTTTCAAATAGTATGGCTACTTGTCATCAAACGAGGGAATTTCTCAATCATGCAATGGGTAAAAAATACCTATTAGAAGAAGAAACTTTTACAATAAAATGGATATATGCTTACACATTAATGAGTGAAAAACAGTTCAAAACCCAAGCGTATCCGATGCAGCTTTGTAAAAGCGCCGTTTGTTTCAGTTTGTTTAATTTTATAAAAACCAAAATATTATATGAAACTATACACTTTTTGGAGCAACACAAGTAAGACAATTGATATTTTTGTATAGAAACAATCAATACTTCAAATTTATGCTTCCCAGATCATCGATTGTAAAACGATAACTTTAACTAAATGTTGACAATCGTTTTGTGTGCACGGAACATTGAGGAACTTGTAAATAAGTCGAATCCATAATTAAAAAACCCGCATCCCGAATAGAAAATAACAATTAGCTGTATGATGATTATTATTCATTTTACATTCATGTTGTCATCACCATTATACGTATTATCCGTGTACAATGCTGGTGTAATGTGAGAAACCATTCAAACTTTAAACAACCATAAATAGCGTATTCTATATATGATAATTATTTTTAAATAATAAATTAACAGTCGTATAGATATCACTTGCTCGACATCAGTTGTATGAAAGATGACGAGGAAAGATTTGAATTATGGTCATGATAAGCAAAAACAACAGGAACCTGTTGTAGCAATATGTAATTTTACAGTTTATTATAACTGAACGTATAGACACAGAATGATTTGGTATTTTTCTCATAATCGAAAATGGGGATACAATAGTTGGACAAATAATTAAGAGGTTCGAAAGATTTCAAATTGGCAGATATTTTTTATTCAATCCATAGCTAGCAAGAAAAGGATTATTTAATGATTGGCTGGAGGTTTCATCAATCGATCGTTCAGTGGCATATTATTAATGTCATTGCATCACTGTTCACAAGGTGGATTAAAATTGCAGCAAGAAATGCAAAATCTATATTTAATAAATTGCAACATACCCTTCACGCGGGCCGAGTAAAAACCACTCCCTTGCAAATGGCATATTATAATCGATCAGCATTATAACATGGTTTGATTCAAAGTGCACTTGGAATGCCAAAAAGGATCAGCTTTCTCCGTTTAATTTGTGGAACATCTTGGGGTGCTCATTAGCCTGGGTCAGAATTTAAATACCAGTTCCCTATTGATTTTTGGGGAGCCTCAGTGAGTCCAATAAGCACCGAGCAAAATTCCAACTTTGATCGGTTTGAAACTATATTTTGCGCTCGCGAGTTTCCAACCTTCCAGTAGGACGTTCGTAGTGGGAAGATCGCACTTTGGCAGATAAAAATCTGGCGAGGCGACACAGCAAAAAAAAAATGTAATATACATCAACGTAATTGATTCTAACGTATTAAAACTGATGTAATCAAGGAAATACGATGCAAAATAACATCCACTTAGTGGAATAATACATCGGTCTTCAAATTACATCATCAAAAAATTATCAGTTGCATGAATGTAATAATCACATATTAAAAACATAAATATTACACGAAAACCAATGCACATAAAGAACTCCGCAGAAAATGTTAAATATTACACGACTTTGATGCTTTATCGCATTTTCTTTTTATGTAAAAATTAAATCTCGCAACACTGTCAAACTTGTTCTTTTTTTAGCGTATTCGTTTTTGATTCATTCTCGTTCCAAAGGGATCGTGAGCTGCAGCGGCGTTTGGCGCGGAACGGGTACGTGAGGCCGACCTAGATTCCAAGGATCGCAATAAAGAACAGGAAGAGTTGAAGAACAAAATCTTCGCCGGAGAATATGGCAACCCGATGCTAGAGTTTGAAAAGGTAACGTTAACAGCTGCGATAAAAGCTCCGTACGGTATTAATTTATGTTGTGCGTTTTAGGCCAAGAAGCAACGGGAAGATTTGTACCGACCCAAGATCCTAATCGACGTTAATCTGGAGCAGTCGCAGCAGAGCGAACGTGAACGACAACGGGAACTGGAGCGGCAACGAGATAAAGAACGAATCCGTGTCAACAAGGAGCGTTACGTTCTGGCACAGGCATCCCGGGAGTTACCAGCCATCGATGCTGAACCGATTCCAGTGGGCATGACGACAACACGTTCGCATCGCCTGACATGGCAGCAACCAATAACCACCACCCAGCAGCTCCCTCGGTCATCCCGTCAACCATCCACAGCATGCCGGTTCGGAGACAAGGGACTCTGTTCGGGTTCGGTTCCGCAGGGCGATCGGAATGGTCGGAGAAGATGAAAATTCACGGCATTCGATGCGCTCGAATTCCAACATGATTTCGATGCACAGTCCTGAAGCAAACAGCAATAGCGAGCTGAACTCGATTCCGGAAAAACAACAACCCATTGCACCGACGATAAGTCTCAGCTTGAATGCCAATGCCAAGAAGAAGAAGCTGGAAATAAAAGATGCGTTTAACAGCCTGGAGGAGGGCGGAGAGGAATCCAACGGTCCGAAGAAACGAAAACTTGTTCCTTTGGGTAAGTAACTTTCTCACACTGTGTTTTGAGTAGAGTGAAATTTGATTTTTGTTTGTTATTTTAGACGACGAAAACAAGCCCCAGAATTCAGCACCGCAGCCGGTCACTGCTCCCGGAGACCGGAACACCACTTCCAAGAGCTCTTCCAAAAGTAAGGGTAGGGGCGGCGGAGGTGAAGATGGCACAGGGGCTAGCAGTCGATCGGGACGGGACGGCATCAAATCGCAGGAGGAGAAACGACGGCACATCAAGAGAATTATCGACAAAATACCAACGGAGAAGGCCGATTTGTTCAACTATCCGTTGGATTGGAACGAAATCGAAGTATGTACCATTGAGAAGAAGATTCGGCCGTGAATCAACAAGAAGATTATCGAGTACATTGGCGAGCCGGAACCAACGTTGGTCGACTTTATCTGTTCGAAGGTGTTGACCGGAAGCACACCGCAGGGAATCCTGGATGATGTTCAGATGGTAGGTTGGATTAAGGGGGATTTGTGGAGGAGTGTGGAATAATGACGTTACGATAGGGGTACTCTGAACTATACTAATAAAAGTATCATTTTGTTTTAAATTCCCTTAAAACTTTTTTTTTCATTGAACAATATCCAAAAAATTCAGTTTCACTAAAAAATTTACATTGCTCACTTTACGTCGCGACTACGTAGTACGTCGCGATGATTCACGTTGTCTCGTTTACATCGACCAAATTACATCGGTAAGCAATGCATCATTTTATTTTGTACATCGAGACAGCCTAACATTACACAACCGATGGAATGACCTATGTGCATCTGATTCTGTGTAATATTCAACAACTTTTTTTGCTGTGGACCCAGTGTCCTCTAAAAATAAATTAATCCAATTCTCTAGGAAATTTTTTCAAGGAAACTTTTCTTCGAAGACTGCTAAGCGATTTGACGCATGTGAAAAAAGTTATTCAGCTAAAACAGATTACTGTCCCTACGAACGGGCCATTAGACTGTTTTTTCTAGCAGCACTGCCACCTGCCGCATGTCCTGAAGCCTGCTGCTATTTACGCGAAGCAACCACGTGGTGTGGAGCGTTCACGCAGCATAAAGGCAAGCCAATAACATGCGCTGCGCATATTTGACAGTTTGACAGTTGACACCGTTTGAACATATTTACACAAAGCTTCCGCGGCAAGTTAGACTTTAAAATAGAAAAGTTAACAGTAAAACCATGTTTGTGGTCAAAAGTGTCGATTCCGTTGGTTGGCCCAGTGTTGAACGCGTTCAGGGCAAATAGAATGCCAACAAAGGGGGAAGCACTTCAAGTGATGTTTCATTTTAATTATTTGAAGCATCATTCTATCCCAGAGTGCATCAAAGAAGTTGTTAAACTAGTTGAAAAGCTAGAAATTTTTGGATACACGACTAAACGCGTTGATAAGGTGCAAATGTGTCTGCAGAAGTTGTACGAAACATGGCGAGGTAATTTTCATAACATTGCACTATGGGCCATATGGGAAATATATCTAATACTCCTAAAACGAAGTATTTCCGTGACACGGTATCTCATGAAAGTGTCTTGTCATAATACGGGCCATCTATTGTCATAAACAAATAGTTCAAAACCCATCCACATAAAGGCACCAAATTCCATTTTTGTACTGTGACATGTTAAAGATTTGACTTCTTCGAAAAACTTGTTTTTTCTGCGGTTCCAAATTAGGTGCCCGGCCCATAGTGCATTGCATTTAATTCAATATAGAACTAATTACAGATACCCAACGTGTTAAAAACAAAACAACTTCGGCTGCCGAAGCAAAGCGGAAACTGTTTGAAAACAGTCTCTCCGATCCACTACCTTGTGTTGTACCATGCGGAGAAAGTGGAGTTGTTGAAGTTGAAATTAATGAGAAAAGAATCAAAATGAATGATAAAAAAATGATTACTAAACAAAGAAAAGATAAAAGTAAGTAATTTATTTACTAGGTTCAGAATATCTAATAAAAACAAACATTTAATCCTCTCTTCACTCTATTCACAGGTACCCTGGTGAAAAAAGTGAACATCACAACTCCGAAAGTTGCAGCAGCATTTGAAAGAACTGGACTTTCTAATAGAAATGCGAGTATGATACTTGAAGCCATAATTGAAGACAAACACATGAAGTCATCCAACACATGTGATTACGCCATAAATTATCAGATATTCGCCGCTCTCGCATGAAACACCGTGAAGCATTGGCAAAAGCAGTAAATATTTCTATATTTTCTTGTTGTTTTAAAAAAAGGAATACTCTAACAATTTTATTTTTCCTTTATTGATATTAAATGGCTAAGATTCTGAGCTTTCAGAGTTCTTAACTTATAAAGTTCCAAAACGCTTCAGTTCCAAAATTCTATAATTGAATAATTGTAAAATTTAAAAATTCAGAAATTCAAATTTTCCTAAATTTAAATAAAATACCTCGTTAATTCTAAAATTTCATAATTTAAAGATTCTAGCATTCATCAAAAGGCAAAGTCTAAATTATTCTTAAATTATTCAATTCTTAAATTCTTAAATTCCTAATTCTTAAATTCCGCATTAGTTTTATTTTGTTCATATTTATTAACTATTCAACAAATAAATTCTAAAAAAAATTTAATTTTGTCGTTTTTGATGATAATTTTTCAGCAGCAAGATAGTTTCAATTCTGATGTTCCTTTGGTAGTACACTGGGACGGAAAGATTCTGACTGACATCAACGGAAAGCGGGTAGATCAGCTTGCCATTGTTGTTACTGGAGCAGGGATATCTAAACTGCTCTCGGTACCCTCCCTATCGAGTGGAACAGCAGAAGCAGAAACAGAAACGAGTGGGGTCTGCAGGAACGGATAGTTGGCATGAGTTTCGATACAAGTAGTGTCAACTCTGGCGTAAAAAGTGGCATCATATCCCGTCTTCCAGGGCAACTAAAGCGAAATTTGCTATCATTAGCATGTCGCCATCACATCGCAGAAATTGTGTTCAAACATGTTTTCGAGATATACGGCAATAAGTCAAAATCCAGTAATCTAGATATATTCAATGAATTCAAAAAAGAATTCAATGAAAATCGGAATATCCAAAAAAACCGAACTGTCATGGATTATCCAGAGCTTAGGACATTAACGGACCCATGGAGAGATGGAATTATTGCCTTTTGTAAAGACCAACTTTGCTTTAAACAACAACGATCCGATTACGAAGAGCTCCTCAAATTGGTCATAATGTTTTTGGGTAATATTCCTTCAAAAGGATTAAGATTCCGAAAGGCAGGTAGCCTCAGCCGTGCGAGGTGGATGGGTCGTGAAATATATCTCTTGAAAATGTGGATGTGCAACGAAACCTTCGAGGACCAAGCTCTCTGGAAGCATTGCACAACTTTGGCTCTTTTCCTGTCGCATTGCTTCGTTCGATATTGGTATCGTTTAAGCAGTGCAGTTTCTGCCCCTCGAGTGGATCTGGAGTTTTGGGTCGATCTTCACAACTTTCACGACCAACATAACGCTGCAATTGCGATGAAAGCCTTCCAAAATCATCTCTGGTACTTATCAGAATGGAACGTGGCCCTTGCTTTTTTCGATCCAGAAGTTGAAAGCGACGAAAAAATAAAGATGATTGCCGCTTTGAATAAGCCGAGAGAAATGAGAGAAGTATTGGGAAAACGACGCAAACTCAACGATAATAAAGTTCCCGCAAGAGCTGCTAAGATCAACGACGACCATTCGACCCTTTCGGAGTTTGTTACGGAGGCTTCAAAAGAGTTCTTTGTTATGATGAACCTCTCCACCGACTTTATCGGTGAAACCCCAGAAAACTGGGTATCTAATGAAGAGTATTTAAGAGGTAAGCAACTATTTTTTTAATTTCATGTTCATGAACATTTATTTACTATTATATACCTAAACAAATTGTATGTTTTTATAAAAATTAGTACGGATTCGAACAAAAAAGTGCATTATTATTACTGAAAATGACTATGAATTTTATCTCTTCAACAACACAGCAGCGAGTTAAGGCCCTCACTGTTGTGAATGTTGTTGCGGAAAGGGCCGTGAAGCTTGTTTCCGATCTTAACAACTCGATCACCAAAGATCCCGAGCAACACGGATATATTTTACAAGTTGTGGAGTACAACCGAAAAATTAAGCCGATGGAATATTAAAATCAAGTACTGGCACATTACGTTTTTTATCTAAGTCGATTTGTATTACCAAACAAGTTTTTAAAATATATTAATGAATAGAGTAAATTGACTAACAGGTGATTTCTTCTTAATTTTCCGAGCAATTCTTATTTTTGCAAGATTCAGGTTCAGCCTATATGTTTTTCAGGTGGTCTTACTATACTCTCTCGATGCTTTCCTCTTCTTTGTCTTTTGTATCTGTTGCAACCGAGGTGTAGGGCGTCGAGGGCAAAATCGAAACTCTCTCAGAAACGCTTTCCGATAACATATAATTGACATTCCGCATTGTGCTTGTCTTCTTTGTTAAAGGCTATATGTGTCAAGGTATAATAGTAAGCAAGGTTTACAAACAAAGGTAATAGTCATTCGCAAGGTGAATATATAACAGTATCTCAATTTGAAGCAGGCAGAATTCCATTTGAGTAGAGCTGCATTTTCGAGTTCTTTCTAAAATGGGCGCAAAAACTCTCCTCTTCTTTTCGTATCAATAGAAAATTGCACACTTCCAAATGATACAATAATAAGCTTAAACCTACTTAATGCACAATAATGAACTCATTTTGACCGTAAAAAGAATGTATGCTGTGTATTTTCATGTCTGCGCGCTGCGAATACTCTGAAAAATCCTTTTCGAAGAGTGGAACGAGCAACATCGAAGTCAAATTCGTCGGTACAGCAGTTAAAGGATCGACACATTCTTGAAAATGGTTCGTTATTTGTTCGAGCACCATGTAGAAAAAGGCACGAAGTCGAGCGCAGATGACGTTAGGGAATATTTATGTTGAGAAGCAAAAACGAGGACGAGGACAATCAATGTTCGACTGTAGAAGGTCAGAAAAAAAAGAGCGTTTTTGAAACATCACGTAACACTAGACCTTTTTAGTTCACATCGCGCATCATAAGGTCGGTATCAGGCTCAAAAGACATTTCTTTATCTATCCCAAACCCATGTTACCTTTTCCGTTTACTGAAACGGAAAAGTGAAGAATCGAAAAGAAATTACTGCAGCAGAAAAACGAAAAATAAAATTGGAATTTGTATAGTTTCCACGCAAGGTTTCCGGAAAAATATTCCGTTCGATTATTCCGTAAGGTGCCATTTCTTTCCATGCAGATCAAATGTCAAAATTCTGCTTGGTAATATTAAAGAAAATCACGCAACCTCTCTACTTTTTAAGTTGATACAGGCCTATAGCTGGGTAAAATGATTGGTTCATTTCGTGGAAGGTGTCATATGTTCCTTGAACGTTAACTTGGTGTCTCATAACACACCTGAATCTTTAACAACAAATTCTCTTATGAGAATTGTAGATCCAAGCTTATAGTCAAAATCGATCAAACTGCGTGAATATATCAAGCTGACATTGTAAAAATAAAGCGTCTTGAATATCATTAACAGTCCAATACAGGTTCAAACAAGCAAGTTTGAAGGCCAAGTAGCAGATTAACATTATTGAGATACACTAGAAATATTAACGGCCCTAGTTGGCTACTTTGTGGTACTCGTGATGGAACAAGAAAGTAAGGCCTATTTTGAAACCATGTCCGTGGAAATGTTGCAATGTTTAGTTGATTAAATGAATATACATAGTGCAAAAACATATAAGTAAAAACGAGTGTTAAGTGTTAAGCGCGTTAAGCGAATGTGAGGTATCATCCAAATCGAAGATTCTATGCGCATTGGCTTTCCTCCATGCTGCGTGAACGCTCCACACCACGTGGTTGCTTCGCGCAAATAGCAGCAGGCTGCAGGACATGCTGCAGGTGGCAGTGCTGCTAGAAAAAAACAGTCTAATGGCCCGTTCGTAGGGACAGTAATCTGTTTTAGTTGAATAACTTTTTTCACATGCGTCAAATTGCTTAGTAGTCTTGGAAGAAAAGTTTCCTTGAAAAAATTTCCAGAGAATGATTGGATCAATTTATTTTTAGAGGACACTGGGTCGCCTCGCTAGATTTTTATCTGCCAAAGTGCATTTCCCATAGAAAATCCTATGGAAAATTGAAACCGCGAACGCAAAAATATAGTTTCACCGATCGTGCTGAAATTTTGCTCAGTTATTATTGGATTCATAAGGCTCCCAAAAAATGAATAGGGAACTGGTATTTAAATTCTGACCCAGGCTAGTGATCATCCGGGAGACCTCATAACTCTTTATTAAAAAATTATCCTCTTTGTTCTGAGTATGGCTCTTTTTGCTTTCGCAAACCAAGAAAAAGTCACCTTATAAAATTGGAACGAATTCAGTATCGCTGTCTCAAAGGATAACATGATTCTTGAAGTACTGACAGGAGTAAAACCAGTCCAGAATCGGGAGCTATAGTGCAGAATATTAATCAAAAGTGGAGTGAAGAACACATTTGTGATAACAAATTTTGAAGAAATGTTAGGGTTATACATACAATACCGATTTATGAGAATTTACCACCGCTACATATCGTCGAATATGTGTCTTCCATGCTATACACCAGACCGTGATATAGCAGTTCCTCAATTACTTATGCTCTTTCCATGAAACAAGTATCGTTCTATTATATTTTCGCGTATTTTTACTCAAAAGTACCTACACGTCAATTCTGAAAAAAAAGTTTTACACTGGTTTCGCCTCAATGGATCCCCACTGGTTTCGGTGTCTTCAATGAAAACTCTAGCACCTTCCACAAACTTCAGAAACCAGGTTCTGTTCATGTTGCTGAGCATGCCGCAATCAACTTGGCATTGGGGATGACTTCCAATATGCCCGTAGACCATTACTTCATCTTCTCGGACAGCCTCAGTTCGATTGAGGCTCAACGGGCGATGAAATTTAGTAGACAATCATCTTATTTCCTTTTAAAAATAAAGGAACTGATCAGTGTGCTGTTACATTGCTCAATCCCAGGTGACGAATTTTACCATATAGTTTGCCAGAGTTTCGTCTCCAGTTGGTAAACCTGATGGGACAACCGGAAGTGTAGGACGGCTGTTACATTTCAACATTTCTATTGTTTAAACGAGGGTGTGGTTTAACGGCCTGCACGTCAGTCGTGTTTGCAGTGAAATATTTCACATATGACAAGAAGCAATAAACAGTAGAACAGCAATAAATTGTACTATTTTTTTGGAATATTTACATGAGGAAAATATGATTTCTGAATGGTTAAGATAAATAACATCCACCCTATTCTATTGTAACGCCGTTGCGGTCTCCATTGTAGCTGCGCCTGAAAGGGCATTAAAGAGCATTTAATTCAATTCAATGACGTTGAAGTTCAATTGAGAAAATGGCTCTTTAAAAGATGAGAAAATACTATGCGCAACTTTGATTAAAGCAATGAACTTGAAGAAGGATGACTCTGCTGTAATAGCAACAATCAATATGTAACTAGCGATTTGAAATTGGTTCACTGTTGTAGAACCCCTTGGTCCGAATTAAACCTTGAAGCCATCACTTTGTTATACATATTTGCGCCTTTGTTTTGATTTGCTGTGTTATTTTGACAGAGTATTTGAGAGTGTGTTCATGTGAGTTCATTATAAGGGGAGCATTATTGAGCTTGGGACCGAGCTTGGGACGATGTTCTAATACTGACTGAGCCAAGAAAAAAATCGTTTTTGTATGGAACCTACTGGTCTTAGAGTTAGTCTATGGTAATAGCATGCATATAGAGGGCATATGCATTACGTCTAGTGTATCATTGAAGTTGGATTAATAGTACGTTCACACTACAGCTTATATTACGTGATATAGAGTATCTTGATATCAAATGACATGCACATTATTTCCAGTGAAAACTAAATGTATAGATGCTGATATCAAGATACTCTATATCACGTAATATAAGCAGTAGTGTGAACGTACTATAAAGCTGATAAGGGCCCTACTAAGATCGAAGTAATGCTATATCTTTCGTAATGCCATAAGACATTGCTTAGGTAGCATTATTGCATTGGTAATGCATCACTACGTTCTTACTACACTACAAGCTAATCTAACGCTTCATGACTTGACAACTGTTGAATTGTTGCGATCCCGCATTACCGATGTTGATTTTGGGTTGAATAAGTGCAATAATACAATGCTTGTGGTGACTTGGGAAGTATCTTCTCACGAGTCATCATGGCCTAGTGAGATCAACGATGGATTCAATAACAGCTCTATCATCCCCGAACAACAATCGTGAAGCCGAAAACTTGGTGCTGTGTGTGGTGCTTATTTGACAGCTCGGTTTTCTTGAAGGCTATGTGCAGCAAACACAATATCCGCGGCGGAAGTTGTCGTTTTTTGTCGTTAATTTAATTTGAGAAAAAAATCTTCCGCGTTGTACATACTTAGTGCAGTGGTTATCACAAGGATTGTATTTTTTCATTATTTATTAGCCAGGTACTATAATATTTTATCTAAATTACTGATACTAGCAGTTTGATAGAAGAAATATTGTAAAGGAATATAATCCATTGTGAACAGAGCTTGAAATGTTCAAATCGTCCATAGCGCCACAACAAAAGTTGCAGGCTTCAAGAACTATCGCTCTCTTCACTCCTCTGTGTTTATCACGTTGATCGAAGAGTTGTTGAATTGTTAACAGATGGGGTTGTCAACATATAATGGATAGTATGCATGTATACGGTACTAAGGTCTTCTTGCATTTTTTGCCTGAGAGGCAAAAAGCGAGGTCTGGCGTTGAGAACGCAGTCGGTCTGTTATCAATTCCAGTCAGCGTCATTGGAATTTTCAGGCTGTAAGTCACGTATCTCCTGTTTAAGCTGTTCATCAATGAACACTCTCATCTTCTACCTCCAGAGTGTAGATTATTTTATGCGGATGACGTAAAAATGTCCATCAACTATTTTGAGGACTGTGAAAACCTGCAATTACGTGTAGATAATATGGCGACGTGGTGCTTTTTAAATTTCCCGACACTTCGCATCAATAAACGCATGTTTATTTCGACAAAGATTTTTCATAGAGGCCTAACTGACAAACGTAAATAATGGCTTTTTCCGCGAATTTCTCATCATTGAAAACTGGCCCAAACAATCCAAGACTGTCATTTCGAAGAGGAACAGTTTTCCTATCCAAGGTTGCGGCTTATCATTTTTGACTTATCCATATTCATTTGCCGATAGCTCTTCTCAGGAGCTCAATTTCAAAAATATAATGTATGATGAACTTATGGTGCTTGAGTAGACCTACAACAACAACTATGTCTAACAATACATAGCTCTATCTCTTATATCTGAGGAATAAGAGCGTATATTCGCAGTGATCTTCGCGATGATATTCGCGGTGAAGATCACGCGATTATCATCGTGAAGATCACTGTGAATATACGCTCTCATGTCGAAGATATAGGAGTTAGAGCAATGTACTGTTAGACAAAGTTGTAGGTCTACTCATGCACTACAAGTTCATCATACTTCATATTATCAAATTGAGCCTCTGAAAGGAGATATTGGCAAATGAATATGCCTGAGTCAAAAATGATAAGCCGCAACCCTGTTCCTATCCAATAGAATTGGAAGCTAACATAGGTAGCCTTTACGCCAACAGAAATTTTCGGAAGAAGCCATTGTTTACGTTTGTCAAAATCTTTGAAAAATCTTTGTCGATTTGATTACACCGAAAGTGCAAGCTGATTAAATTCTATTATCATATTTCTGAAAATGTATTTCAACGTGTAAGGCAGGTCAAGGATTATGAGTTTCTGTCGGTCAAGAAATAACGTTCAGGCCACACTAGGATTTATTTTCAAAATATCTGAAGATTTCCGACGCCCTCTGTGTCTGAAATCATTGTCCTGGAGTCCTTATCAACGCTGTTCTGGTGGATTGCGAGGCTGGAGTCTGTTCAGCGTAGATTTATTCGTGGCGGGACGCAGCAAACCTTCCTGCCTACGAAGATCGGTGTCGGTTGCTTGGAATCGATACATTAGAACGAAGGAGGCGTAGAGTGCATGCTGTTTTTGCGGCTAAGTTGATCACCGGTGAAATTGACTCTCCTGAACTTTTCAATTAATTGGGCTTCGAACGAAACTTTTTGGACCTTGTGTCTCGTAATCATATATATGGTATAAACAAACCCCTGCGTGCTATTGCCGATGCGATTAATAGTGTTTATTCCTTGATTGATTTTAATATGCCATTGGCTTCCTTTACAAGAAGACTGTTTTAATGCTAGCGCTATCTGATTTTTGCATCAAGACAAACATATGTCAGATGAAATTTTCAACAACAAATAAACAAATATGAAGCAATAACAATTGCAACGACTTCTCCTAAAAGGCACGTAAAGCATGGAACGGTCAAAACTTGGTAGACTCAAATATGACGTAGTTTTTTCAACCGTGCATTAAAAAACTTGAGCACCCTTTATTTTGTCGGAGTATGCGTACGAAATGTTGACTCTATTTTCTTTATGCCATGTTCTATTATGATTTCCTCGAATATATAGACTACAGTGACGAAATTGAGGAAGCTCATATATGATTGGAATGTCAAAAACACCCACCTTTTCCTATACCTCTACTTGATCGTGATGTGATATTAATTTAGTAAACACGAGAAACGTCATTTAGCACCGATGTGGAACTGTTAATTTTCGAAACAACTGTTTTGTAAAAATCATAAAAATCAGTTAAATGGCATCTGATATTTCCGTTGTGAAACATCAGAGATCTTCAAGAAATTCTATATGCCTACCATGTTTTATTATGATTTCACTAGCAGACGGCAGCTAAACACAGCTCATTTTCCTTTCGACTCAGTTACGGGTGCACGTTAGGGATTAGGTGTGCTATTTACCCCATTTCTCAAAGTAGCGGGTTCACTTCAATCATTATCCCGCACCTCGACATCTCCAAATAGTGGGTCGCCGTCCAAAGGGTTCTCCATCGGGTCTCCCTCGCTATCTTCGCTACGTGATTCCGTACTTGAGGCCATTCGTTCCTTTTGGAGATGGTTCCTATTAAGAAAGTATCAATATTTATTACAACGGATAGGTTTGAAAATCATCAACCGTACCAATTTTCTTGATGAAAAGTGTTGAACAGTGTCGATTTTACACTAACAGGGTGCGGCAGAAAATAATGCGAAAATTTGTTCTATTTCATTCAAATCCCATTTTCAACTAATTCAAGCAATAATATCAACAATTTCGAATGCAGTTATCTTAATAAAGTCTTTATAAACAAATTTATTCAATGTTTCCTCCATTTTTATTAATAACATCCTGAGCCGACGCCGGAAGCCAGAGCCGACATTGACTGCCATGTGCGTGTTATGGTTGACTTCAGGGTTTTCACACTAGGGTGTGATGTTTTGCAGGCTCGTGCTTCAACATATGCCCAAATCGAATAATCCAACGGAATAAGATCTGGACTGCTAGGGGGTCACAAATCCTTCGGCCAAAACTTAATCTTATCGTTCAACCATTGTTGGGTTCGATTGGACGTGTGACACGGCGCTCCATCCTGCTGTAGGACAACGTTTTGGTCCTCGGAGAAGTAGGTCTTCACCCATGGAAGCACTTGGTTCTTTAAAATACCGATATACACTTCGGTGTTGATTTTAACACCAGCATCAATGAAAACAGGCGGCATTTTCAAACCGTTGGACGCCACCAAGCCAAACATCATGACACCAGCCGGATGTTTGGTTTGAAATTTGAATTTCACTTTTTCCGGATCGTTCTCCATTTTCTGCGGTGAAATGAACCGGTCCGTGGCCACAGCATCAATGCTGAAAAGCTTTTTGTCGGAGAATAGGATTATCATTTTTTCCTTCTTCAACAAGGAAAGCAATCTCTTGTAACGAGTCACTCGTAGTTCCTTGACCCAGTCCGTAATCAAGTGGCGTTTCACTTTGGCTCTGGAAGATGCATGCAGGTCTTCTTTGATGATTCTCGGAATGGATTTCTCCGAAATATTGGCTTCCTTTGCATGTTTTCTGGTGGAACGCACCGGGTTGCGAGCAATTTTTGCACGGACCAATTTGATCACGATCGGCGTGCGTGCAAAGCGCGGACGTCCGCTTCTCGGCTTCCGCGGCTTAGGACCATCCTACAGGGACTATTTTATGCGATAAACTGTTGCCAAATGGCACCCTACCACCTTGGCAATCTCTTTCGGCTTCTTCTGGGTGAGCAACTAACTGGTGATTACTTCTTTCGCGAACATTTGGACGAATTTGCAATAAAACAATAGAAATTTTTGGATGCAGCACTTGAAAGTAAACAAAAACAAATACACTTTCGATAGAAATTAGTCACTAGCTACACGAATTAACCCAATACTCAAGTTTGAACATTTTCGCATTATTTTCTGCCACACCCTGTATTTTATCAACTACAAAAACAACAACAAACTTTTTTTTTCACTCAATTATCATGCTGGTCACTATGTATTATCGTAGAAAGGCGGAACAAGTGAAAGCGAAATCGATAGCGAAATATGTCAACGACAAAATCAATAACAGTCGAGTCTAAATGAGGTAAAATTTCGCAATATTCAGTTGTCAAAAGCGGAATTTTGACAATTGATCTGCATGGAACGAAATGTCACCTTCACTTACGGAATAATTGAGCGGAACATTTTTCCGAAAGCAAAAGTGACAGCTCCCATTAGTTTGCGTGGAAACCTTACAAATGCCAATTTTATGTTTCGTTCTTTTCAGGTGGATACTGCTGCCAGTAAACGGAATTTAACATAGGTTTGGGATAGGAAAAGAAATTTCTTTCGAACACGATACCGACCTTTAGGTCGATACTGGCCTATACAGGGGAATGTCTCTGCCTATGTCAGGGGAATGGCTGTTGCTGGTTTCCACTATTGGTTTGTCAATGTCAAGGAGTTGTTATTAGAATAGCTTATGTACAGATGTACGTATAATCGAAGTGTACCTGTACTACAGTTAGAACAACGGCATCTGATTGATGGTTTGTCCATTTTACAACATTCAATGCTATTTACAAAACGAGCCTTTCGTTTTCTTGTGAATAAATAAGCAACTAACCATTTCATCATATAAAATATGATATGAGAAGCAAGCAAACCTCCTTTAATGACTGCAATGTTATTCCCAAATGCATCAGGTAAACATGCAACTTAATGTTCTAATGTATGTACATACATTCACTACGTATTGATTCGTTTCCATAGAATGTAATCCCTTTAGAATCGGGCAGCATCCCCACCCTCGCTGTATTGCATTTTAATAGGATAATTACTGTGTAAATGCCTTGTAAACAAGCGTCTTTACAGCCTCGCGTAAATCCTAATCGCACCCTCCAAATCGAGCCACTAACGATATCGGTAAACACTACAAGCGCGGCACGTGCTAGTCACGCGACATTTCTCTGCTAGAGTATGTTATGCCCCATCATAATGCCAAGCCACCATTCCGTTTTGTTGATAAATAAATCACACCCGATAACGTTGGTTGGACTGAAAAATTAATTATGTTGTACCCAACTAAGAAGCGACAACCGTTGCCAAACAAACAAACAAACAACATCCAACCACATTTGTAGACAATCACTAAGAAATTGGCAAAATTGTGCATAATTAAGCAAAAAGGATTTCATGTACTCCACTTACAGCAAGGAGTTACACGCTGTGGTTGAAAGAAATCCCAGTGAGTACGCTGACCGCACATGTGACGATCCTGTTTTTGCGAGAAACTTAAACACATATCGGGAAACATCGTCGTAAATCTGAATCAAGAATGCATTAGACGCCACATATTTCCGTAACGATTCGGGTTTTCACGGCTTTGTACGACTGTCGCTACAACTACCGCGTCGCTGGACTTTTAACTTCCTCCGGATCAGGGCGAAACACAAACATAATTATCGGATATTCAGTGCCAGCAGGATGCAATAAAATTTCGAGAAAATTAAATTATAAGCACATTTCAACGACTTTCCACTTTACTCGAACGGCAATAACATAAGAATCAGAGAAGTAGGACCGGAGGGAAGCCGAAACCGCAGCAAAGTACAAATATTGTACATAAAGTCGTTTGGGATGTGGAACTTTTTTTTTTTTAGAAAAATAAAACCAATCCCTAGTTGGCTGGTTGCTAAATTAAAATTTATTTGCATGTGTTCTTAAATGATTGCTCTTCTGGAATTGAATTTTATTATATTAGAGTTCAGCAATGCAGATTGGTTAGTTTTGGCTTGAGACTTATTCGTTGGAAAAAAAGTCGTTATGTAATCCATGCATAGATAATAAGTGCGGGTTTTTTTTTTAAAACAAAAAGTCTTTATAGAACATATAAAATATATATTTCATATTTAATTTGAAGGGCTGATTTCTTATTTAGAACCAATGATCTTTTGAAAATCTTTTTTTCAAATCACAAAGGTCATACGTCTAACGTGTGAGACGTGCTAGTGTTATTTTGGAGGTGTCCTTTGGTGAGATCAATCTGATTATAAATCTATGTATATTAAAAAGAAATGCTGTCCGTTCGTGACGGCATAACTCACGAACGACTCGATGGATTTATTTGATTTCTTTTTTATTTGATTCATCTTGGTTCCCAACAGGTTTATATGAAGAAAAAATTGGAAAATTTTACTAAAAAATGAGAAAAAGTCATAAAAATCAAATTGTAATTTTGTTTGAGAATATCATAATATGCTAGACAGCAAGACCATCTTTCGATTTGTAAGGACAAACTGGTGGAAACTATTATAATGGCTTCGCAACTAACTAAAAACAAAGAACGAGAGAGGAGAGAATCACTGATTGTTACTTAGGACCTTTTGAGAAGATGTACAAAAAATGATAACACACTAGAGTCGCTTATTTTGCAATTTTTTACGGGGTTGTCGGAATTTGACGCGGTTTTCGTCATTCAAACGAGTAGATAACGTTCGCTTATATTTGATCAAAAACGCGTTTCAAACCTAACTTTTCTCGCTTTTTGCAAAGTGTTTGTAAATTACGGGTTTTTTCGTAGATTTAGGAATTTACTCGATTTTTTAAAGTAGTTTTTTTTCCATCGCACTCACTCCTGTGTAAAAAGTAACTTCAATGTATACGATTTATAGCGTGTAGATGCACGTACAAACTGGAACGTTTGTATTGGTGACACCCCGCAGCGAGATGTAAATTCTAGATCAACAATAGAATAGGGCCTATCAACATTTGTAATCAAATATTCCTGAGCCCTTTTTCTCTAAAGCCATAAGCCACCTACGCAAATCAATACCATAATAATGTAGGGAAAAGTTTCTCTACACGATGATGCTATAGATTGCTTGTGTAGCCTATGGCTTGCGAGAAAAAAGGCTCAAAAGTATATGTTTACAAATGTTGATTAACCCTATTCTATTGTTGGTCAAGAATTGGAATGAAGGTCAATGGAAAGTGAAGGTATTAGTTTATGTCTTTTGTGTTGAACTGACAGATGTGTAATTACGTTTTTGTTTACATTAGTATCGTTCGCTGTGTGATAAATAGTGTATCAGGAAGGGGAAATCGACAATATTACTAGAATTTAAAAAAACACAAACTATGTTTCGATTTCAGTTAATTTCAATTAGTATTGTTGTACAATGCCTCCAACTAGACAGAATAATATCGGTCGGCTGCTAGCTCAGTAAACTCTCGAATGAGACAAAGCGTCGATCAGCGTGCAACTCAAACTGAATTGGATCGACAACGGATTTCTCGGGCTCGAATAATGTTGAGTGAAGAAGAAACAACAGCTCAAAATACAAGCGATGGAGTTTGAAAGAAGCGTAATCGGCATGTATCAGAAAGATCTGGCAACAATCGTGCCCAACATAACCTTATAAAACAATAACGAAGGCAAGCCTACATTCCACAAAATATTGATGACAATGCGAATATATCAGTCGCCATTGGATCAATGAGTGTAGTTTGTTATCATTGTAATACATTGAAGTTCCCAAATCAAACACCAGAGCCTTTGCGCTCATTTGTGTCGGGATCAGGAAGTGGTTCTAAACATTTTCTGCAGAACATCCAGAGTTATAATGGTTGTTTTCAAATGACTTCTTTTGGCGCAACTCACATAATAATATTTAAAAAATTTCTTGGACATTGAACCTTAAGGATTGAAAGAGTAAATTATGAAATTGTGAAAGCATCTTGGTCAAATTTACCAAAAAACGAATTCAATGTTGCCACCGACGGACGCAGACCATCAATTTCTACAGATTTATTTCAAGGGAGATTAACTCAGCAACATTATTCCACCATGCTATGCTTCATGAGCCCAATGGATTGATTCAAATGTTCAAGACTACTCTAGATCGAATGTTTGCAATTCGAGCTAATACCATAGACTAACTCTATGATCAGTAGGTCCCGAACAAATACGATTTTTTGCTTGGCTCAGTCAGTACATCGGTCCCAAGCTCGGTCCCAAGCATAATAATATGCCCCTAATAATGAACTCACACGAACACACTCTCAAATATTCTGTCAAAAGAACACAGCAAATCAAAACAAAGCGGCAAATATGTACAGCAAGGTGGTAGCTTCAAGGTGTACCTCAGACCAATTGGCTCTCCAACAGTGAACCAACTTCAAATCGCAAGTTGCATATTGATTGTTGCTAATACCTTCTTCAATTTTCCAATAAGTAGTTTAATCGTAAGCAGGACAACGTCTGCCGGGTCAGCTAGTAATATATAATAATAATAAAGATTTCTTCCATAACACTATTGCCGTTCAATGGGGTTTAGATTGAATTGACACACATTTTAAAACGGTTCAAAACAGAACATGCGCGAAATAATCCGAGTGAACTAAGATGTCAGTTTGCATGAATGTATGATAACTCACAGGCCAATGACTGAGCATCTCATATGAGAGTGTCGCCAACATATATTTAATGTCTATGTTTCATTCATTTTGGTTTATTCTCCCGATTCGTGAAATTTCACGAAGAAAATCATTCCACCAAATATAAAACATTTGATATAAGATTCCGTACCTAGTCCAATAATAAACACCAATGTTCCTTCAAATAGTTTGAGTAAGATGTAAAACAGACTGATATAATGATCTTTCGATGCAGTACTGATTGTTAATAATTGTTGATTAATAATTACCTTTGTCTTCCAAAAGACTTACTACCAAAACCGCCTGCAGGGCAGAGGCGGTCCTTCTCTCATGATTAAACAGTCCTGGACTTGGGCAAATTATTGAATTTACCAACCCCTCTCAACCGGCCAAGAAGGTTATTTATATAGAAAAGGAAAAGAGAGAAAAGGAATTAGTGTTTGATGACATGCGAGAGATTATTGGAGGTATTCTCACAACAACTTTTCATTCCTCTGACCTAACCAAATTTAATCAGCACCAATTAGAAGTTATGGTGTTTTCATTAAATAAGAGTAAGTTATGCTAGTAAGGAGTAAAAATACTGGATTAAATTGTTGTCAAATTTTTTTATTCTTGCTTACTCTTCAGCTTTTGTACCCTTCCTCATTCCCAATAAGGACTTTATCGAAAACAAACTGGCCACATATTTTTTCTCAAACACGGAGAAAAATTCCTTGGTCGAACCGACAATTAAAACATGGTCAAGATGACCATTGCATATAATGATTACAGTAACCATAAAAATTGTCAAATTCGCCAAGTTCATGGCATTCTTGACTATGGTCATGGTAACAAGGACTATTCCGACCTTATAGCAAAAGCTGAATCAACTATTTTTTAAGGTTGTTTTGACCATGATCATAGAATCACTATACAGTCATAGCCATCCTTGTGGAGAGCGATGATTACTCTCCGCTACATCCGTGCACCCCTTGAACGGTGCAACATAAACGGCAACCCTGCCGACCAACGAACTTCAGTTCACACCTATATCTCGTGTAGAGCAAGTATAATTATTCATTCCTGTATGTATGTATGTATGTAAGGTAGCCACCATCCCTTCTACGACCTTGTCATGTATGCAGCTCCACTTAATAGCAAGATCAAATGGAGTTACCGGGTTGCATTCACAGTAACGCTGTATGAAGGGCCAAAAACGGTTAGGTGGACCCGTAAGCAGAGACACTTACGCGAAACCCGCGGGAACATAAGATTCTCCTTCCAACGATACGATCCAACAAATCGCATAACCCAATTCGCAATACTCATTAAGCTTTCTACGGGATGGCTTGTTAAGAAGGGCGCGTCACTCTCGCTGAAACTGTATGAGTAGAATTCGCAACATCACAATCGAATCGGTAGGATAAGAAAAATAATACTGTTTATCCCTCCTAGACGCCGGTTGTCATACCACTCCATTGTCCAATTCCAGCTTGAATGATACCCTGATGCTCCCTCCCTGCCCAATATATATTCAATGTCATGTAGTAATATATAAAATATAGTGAATTATTATTATTATGATATTTAATATAGTAAGTAAATGTAAGAATGATAGTAACAATTCCATTTGTAAACCTGAAAGTATTGTCTTAACTAGTAGCTATGAGAAAAAAAATTGATTCAAACATATTTTACAATATTTGGAATATCCATGGACGATCTGAAATTATATAGCATATGAAGAATAGTAAATCAAAAATTTCGAAGTGCAGTTCCGTTTCCTTGAATCACAAAAACTTTTTGTAGTGAGTCTCACAGGTACTATAGCAATTTTTATCAAATAAATTTAAATGCAATAATATCATATCATTTAATATCATAACATAAAATAAAACTCTGACGTTATAATGTAAAATAAAAATACGAGCAAGCCAAAAATTTCGAAGTGCAGTTCCGTTTCCTTGAATCACAAAAACTTTTTGTAGTGAGTCTCACAGGTACTATAGCAATTTTTATCAAATAAATTTAAATGCAATAATATCATATCATTTAATACCATAACATAAAATAAAAATCTGACGTTATAATGTAAAATAAAAATACGAGCAAGCCAGTAAACTATAGTAGAATATATAGAGGAAAGGCTTGTAAGATGGAACGGCGCCACTTTTAACATTCATAGCGACAACACGATCGCGCTGACAAGTGTTAACCTCATCTTTTTACTATTCTTCAATTTTCATTTGCTTTTGGAGTGAATACACTCATTCGATCTAGCTCTTCCAGGTTTCATTGTTCGAAAGTGGTGAAATAATTAAAATAGCAATTATTTCTTGTGCTTAGTAAGTGAAAATTTCCCATCGATATCAAAAGGTTAACATTTGTGTTGGCTACCAAATTTTGTGTATTTTTATGATCCAAAGGCATTTCCAAACAAATCGTAAAGTGAAACAATTTTTTTATGTTTAGTGTTTACGGCGTCATGTTTGTAAGATGGAACACTGTTGAGCTTGTACGATTGAACACATTTTTTTCGTTTTAAAACATATGAATGACATTTTTTATGTTTAAAAATGCCATGGAATCAATAATAAATTGAAATATAACAGTACATTTTTTTAAATTGCAATTTTCGATGAATTTCGAAAATTGGCCATATTTTTTTTTTTTTTTAAAAACAGTTCCGTGGGCAAACTTGGAGTCCTTTAGTTCCTTTTTCGAAAAATCCTCGAAAAAATAAATATTCTACATGTTACGAGCAAAAAACGAATCGTGTTCCATCTTGCAAGCCATTTTTTGAAATTGCAATTTTGGATAGATTTCGAAAATAGGCCATAACTTTTTTTTTGATGACTGTAAATAATCAGTTTCTTGAGCAAAGTTAGAGCCTTTTAGTTTTTCTTTCGAAAGATGTCTTTGGATTTGCGAAAAAATAAAAATTATACATGTTACGAGCAAAAAACCGGATCGTGTTCCATCTTACAAGCCTTTCCTATATCCGTAACTTAGCTGGCCATCGAAAGACTTCCGCTGTTGCAGCTTCGATAAAATTAATATATATTAAGAATTTGTTTTCATAGTTATAGTCACATAACATAATAAGCGTAAGTATAATATATATCTGTTATCCACTGGTTTGTAACTGAAAAAAAGGTTAGGTATGTTTTAATATCCTAATAGTCTTGGAAAAGCTGAAAACAGTAAACAATTAGGAGAAATAAATTTTATATAAGCATGAATAATACCAAAAACGTAGATTAAGTAAACCAGACAAAAAAAGTCCGATAACTCTTACTGGTCTGGATCTATAAATGATAAAGGAAACAGGAAAGCAATGATTATAAACTATATAGTTTTGGTGAATACGGGAAATGCTGTTTTGAGTAGAATTTGTCGTACATAATGCTTCCTACATTTGTTTCAGTGAAAATGGCATACAATATAGATAAAATAGCGAACGGATGTTATACTATAAAATGATAATACAAATTTTAATTGTATTCACATATCTACAGATTGTGATCCTGCTGCAATTGTAGACGGGCCCGCTCATGCACTACTATTTTTAGATAAATTATCATAACCACCGAAAAAAACAAAATATATTTAAAATTATTTTAAAATACTTAGGAGTTCCTTGGATGACCTGAAATTACAAAGAATAGTATAGCTACAGTATCGATGTGCTGCTGCTTTAGTGGAAAAAAATTGATGTGATACAACCACAATGGAACTGACTCTTAGCTTCGGGTCATGAAATCCCTACTGAGCCCTTGCGGCACGTCAAGCCGGCCAGTTCAGCGCAAGGGACAAGTATAATTATTCATTCCTTTTATTAAAATCATTCGTACAAAGTATAGTTTCCGCGTATTTATTATTCCACCGGTCTTAATCCGAATTCCCGTGCGCTGTGTGTCCACTAGGCTGATGCAAAATTTGAAATATTTGCTCCCCTAAGCTTAAATGACGCCAATTTGGGTCCTGATAGTCCCCAAAAATTTGAACACATTTGGTTTTAATTTGGCTTTGCACACGCTATTCAAAGTTTGTATGGGAATTAGTATGAAGAATCTCAAACTTACATTTCCAGATCTCTAACATCTTGATATTATGTCCTTAAACCAAATCTTATATACATTCATATAGTGTAAGTTGTCAACTATCAAAATGCCAAAGATACCTGACATGTAAATTTTATACAAAAATAGTTATTCAATAAAACATAAAATACACACTTTGGGTATGATGTTGTATTCTTATTTTTGTTTTCTTATTATTTTTATGTTTTTTATATTTTATATTCATATATTTTATGAATTTTATTTTATTTATATTATTATATATATTTTATATATTTTATATTTTTACTTTTTATATACTTTACATATTTTTACTTCTTATTATTATATTTGTTGAATAACTATTTTTGTATAACATTTACATGTGAGGTATCTTCGGCATTTTGATAGTTGACAACTTACACTATATGAATGAATATAAGATTTGGTTTAAGGACATAATATCAAGATGTTAGGGATCTGGAAATGTAAGTTTGAGATTCTTCATACTAATTCCCATACAAACTTTGAATAGCGTGTGCAAAGCCAAATTAAAACCAAATGTGTTCAAATTTTTTGGGGACTATCAGGACCCAAATTGGCGTCGATTAAGCTTAGGGGAGCAAATATTTCGAATTTTGCATCAGCCTAGTGTCCACTCGTCGTTGACTCTGCTTTGTTCCCCGCCATCAGGTTATGGGCCCAGAGAGTGATCGGATTTGAAACGGAATCGGTGGTGAAAATAATCCGATCGGTGGCGTCAGTCGGAGCATCGCGAAGAACAAAAACGTTTGCAGGTGGTAGTGAAGAGTTCGAGTCGTTGGCATGCTGTCGGCTAGCGACCGGAAGGCAACGAAAAAGCTCGGTGAAAAAGCTGTCGTGTGAAGAGCGATTCGTTTACAAACGTTTTGTGGACAGTGTGCGTGTGTGACGAAAGGAGAAAACATGTCGGATGCCAAGTTTGCCATAACCAAACTGAACGGTTCAAATTGGTAGACATGGAAGGTGCGAATAGAAATGTTGCTGCAGCGGGAGGATCTGTGCCATGTAGTAGAAGATGGAGCCAATCCGGAGGAAAATCTCCTGGTGGATGATTCGGTCAAGGCTGACCGAAAAGCGAAGGCAATAATAATCCTGGTTATTGAGGATAACCAGTTGCCTCTGGTTAAAAACAGTGTTTTTGCGCGTGACGTGTTTGAGGCTCTGAAATCGTACCATCAGAAGTCTACGCGATCGGTACGGGTTTCTTTCCTCAAAAGATTGTGTGCGTCGAATTTGTCGGAACGCGGTAATCTTGAAGACCACTTGTGCGAAGTCGACGAGCTCCTTGATCGGTTGGACGCCGCGGGTACCGAACTTGATAAGGACACGAAAATCTGCATGATTTTGCGTAGCTTGCCTCCCTCATTTGACGGAATCGTGACCGCTGTGGACAATCGGGTTGATGACGACATTTCGGTCAAAGCGAAATTGATGGACGAGTACCATCGTCGCTTGGAACGCGAAAGTGCCGGCTCGAAAACGGAAAAAGCGTTGCGTTCGGACGAAAGGAAGGAAAATCGCGTGTGCCATTTTTGCAAGAAACCTGGTCACTTGCGCCGTGACTACCGGAAGTTTTAGGCTTCAGTGAAGGAAGAAAACAGTAGTAGAAGAGAAAAAGAAAATCCGAAAGCTAAGGCAGTGCAAAGTGATGGACGAAATGTAGCGTTCACCGGTGGTGACAAAATAAGTTCGCGCGCGTGGGTCGTAGACAGTGGGGCAAGTGCCCACATGACGATCGACCGCGGATTCTTTGACTCGTTGAAAAACTTTGCCGGTGGCTGGATTACGCTCGCCGATGGGAAGAAAACGGAAATCCTCGGAGAGGGTAGTGGTGTGATTCGTGGAGTAGACGATCGTGGTGAACCGGTCAGAATCGAAGTGAGTGACATGAAGTACGTTCCTGGTCTAGCGACCAGCTTTATTTCGGTAGCAAAGTTAGCCGAGAAGAAACTCGAAATGAAATTCAACAGAGATGGTTGCCACATCATGAATGCAGGTGGAGTTATCGCCTGTATGCTCATTGATGCTGGTATGAGAAGCGATACTGGGGCGCGGCAGTGTTCACTGCAACATACCTGCAGAATGGCTTACCATCGAGATCGATCCAGCAAACTCCTTACGAGCTCTGGTGGGGGCGAAAACCAGATTTCGCACATCTTCGGGTATTTGGTGCCGAAGCCTACGTCCATGTTCCAGAACTGAAGCGCAGCAAACTGGATAGCAAGTCCCGAAAGTTGAGGTTTGTGGGGTATTCGATGGATCACAAAGCTTATCGGTTTGTGAACTGTGATAACGATTCGATCACTGTTAGTCGTGACGCTCGCTTTCTCGAGTTGAAAGAAGACAAAGCTGCTTCAGACGCGGAAGATTTTGAAGACGCCGAGGATGAAGTGCCACCAGAAGGAGAAGACCAGCGTCGCCCGCAGTGCTCAACCCGTGGTGTAGCACCACGTCACCAAGGATTACGTGCTAGACTATACAGTAGGCACCGCCGCGTGTGCCACTCAGGAGCCGGTGAACTATCGGGAAGCTTTGAAGAATGCTGAATGGCGAGCTGCGATGGAAGACGAACTTTAATCGCATCGCCGGAACCACACTTGGGAGCTTGTGCCTTTGCCGAAGGGAAAGAAGCTGATGGGCTCTAAGTGGGTGTTTAGACTGAAACACATCGTAGAAGGCAAAGTCGCGAAGCACAAGGCCAGAGTAGTGGCCCAAAGCTACACTCAGAGGATCGGATAAGTTTTTGAGGAGGTGTACCCTCCCGTTAAGAGCCACGCGACGATCCTGACCTTTCTCACAATAGTGGCCAAACAAAGGATGACAGTGAAACATCTGGACATAAAGACGGCCTACCTTTATGGAGTCCTGGAGGAGGAAGTTTTTATGCGCCAGCCCCCCGGATGTGAGGTGAAAGGGAAGGAGAAGCTAGTCTGCAGATTGCCGAAAAGCATCTACGGGCTACGCCAATCGGCACGCTGCTGGAATAAGTGCCTCCATGATACACTTTTGAAGCTGGGATTCAAGCCGTCAAACGCCGGTCCGTGTATGTATGTTAAGAAGAGTGTCAATGCTAGTGTCTTCCTACTAGTATATGTGGATGATATGCTCGTGGCCTCGTCCGACGAGGAGGAGTTGCAGAAGGTGTTCAGTAGTCTTAGTGACGAATTTGAATTGACCTGTTTGGGAGACGTCCGACACTTTATTGGCATAGAGGTCCGCCTGGATAAAGATGGCTACAAATTCCGTCTACAGAACTACATTGAAGAACTACTGAAGATTCATCGAATGAGTGACGCGAAACCGGCTAAATCTCCAATGGATCCGGGTTATTTGAAGATCGAGGACAAAAGCAAACCATTGGAAGATCCTGCAAAATTCAGAAGTGTTGTGGGAAGCCTGCTTCATTTGTCAGTAATAGCCAGGCCGGACATCGCCAATAGTGCGGCCATACTTGGCCGTAAGTTCGCTGCTCCCACAGAATCAGACTGGACAGCCACCAAGCGTGTCCTACGATATCTACAGAAGACAAAGAGCTGCAGTCTACGTTTGGGCGGTGCATTTGACGAGCCACTGTCGGGTTACTCGGACGCCGATTGGGCCGGCGACCTGCAGAGCCGCAGATCAACATCTGGATTCGCATTCATGTACAGAGGAGCCACAATATCGTGGGCCAGCCGAGGACAGACAAGCGTCACACTGTCGTCTATGTAGGCTGAATATTTGGCACTCAGTGAGGCTTGCCAAGAGGCCATCTGGCTGCGGCAACGGCTCGCTGATTTCGGAGAACGTCAAACGGAACCAACGACCATCAAGGAGGACAATCAGGGGTGTCTTGCCTTTGTTCGGACTGAGAGATCCAGCCGCAGGTCCAAGCACATTGATACTCGGGAGAAATTTTTCCAGGAACTGTGCCAGAAAGGGCAAGTTGCGCTGGAATATTGTTTAACGGAGATGATGACCGCCGACATTTTAACTAAACGGCTAGGGCCAACGAAGCACGACCGCTTCTGTGGCCTACCAGGACTGGAGTAACATCGAGTGCGGAGGACTTCACATCGAGGAGGAGTGTGGAGAGCGATGATTACCCTCCGCTACATTCGTGCACCCCTCGAACGGTGCAACATAAACGGCAACCCTGCCGACCAACGAACTTCAGTTCACGCCTATATCTCGTGTATAATTATTCATTCCTTTTATTAAAATCATTCGTTCAAAGTATAGTTTCCGCGTGCTTATTATTCCACCGGTCTTAATCCGAATTCCCGTGCGCTGTGTGTCCACTCGTCGTTGACTCTGCTTTGTTCCCCGCCATCAATCCTAACCCTCAACAATGGTAAAATTGACCTTCATATTTTTCTCAGTGTACTATGATATATAAGCAAAAAAAATTATGAACAACTGTATCGTTTACTTCAAGTTTTATCCTCTTAGTTTAACCTAAACAAAAATGAATGCAAGCAACTTTATTTCCAAAATTTTCTGAATTTGGGTTTGCTTCCAATCATGAGGTTTTGGACAGTTGTTTTGTCACATTTTCAGGAAGCCAATTCTTCCGTGTCCGTGCATTCCTTACTGTTCCGTGTCCGTGCATTCCTTACTGCAAAAGTTAGCTGTATAGCTTTCTGGCTTTGGTTTTCGCCCTGGATTTCGGCTCAGCCCTTGTTCTGCTATTTTCTGCTTCTTATAAGTCTTCTGGTTGGCTTCTGGTTGGTTTTTTTTTTGGCCAAATCACGAATCGACATTAATCTGTTCCAAAGGATGAGGTTGACTACCTTGCAATCAAATTTTTACGCTGTCGGATGGATTTCGAAACGATTCGCTTTTTTGTTCTTCGAGACAGCCTTCGCTGTATCACTCTAAACCAGCGTTGCCAGGTGCCTCGAGGTTGAATATGTATACTTTGAATTAATATACTTTACAATATATATTTTTCAGAATACACTCCTCTTAAGATGTTATTAAGATAACAAAAAATCATGTATAGTGATAAGGTTTTTGAGCCAACCCCCGTTGTGCTAAGCACCTCGCTAAGCACATCCCTTATATTTTTTAAATAGATTTTAACACAAAAATGGATTAATTCTTGTGTATACCGCTTCCAATTTTCTACACTTTTCCATTCATACCACTGGATTTGTTAGTCACGAAAAGCTAAGATATGATCGATTATTCAATACTGCTTCTTCACTGTTGTTTGCGTAAACCCATTAATGAGTAAAAAAATACCCATTAGAGGAAACCTCGTACAATAAAAAAATGGGTGAAAAAAAGTTCAAAGTTGGTGGAACATGGAAACATGACCATGGAGGAACTTAGGAACTTAGTGCGCTGAGCCGGTGAAAACCCTGAAGTTTATGAAATGCCAGGGTTTTTGTGAAAAGGTTGCTCATCTCGAGTGTGTCTCCCTATCTCGTCCAAACATGGATTTCATTAATGAACAACCTAATTTGTTCTGGTTCTGCAACAGCTGTTCAGGAATAATGAATTCAAAACCCGTTCGGGATGCCTTTGCGGCATTAACTGATGCATTTCGAAATCTGAGCGAAACACATCGCTCGGCTCTGGAAGGAGTCAGAACAGAGCTAGAAAAGAACAGGGAGCAAGTTGAAATTCTTGCCACGAAGATTTCTGCTGTCCCCGGTACTGCTCCTGCTACTCCCGCAGCCCCCGTTTTACCTATTGGATGGCCTAGTCTGGCGCGAAAAGCCAACAAAAGGACGTTTGGTGCTGCCGGGCTGATATCACCCGATGTACCTAGCCTATCGTGTGGCACAAAAAAGTTGTCCGCTAATATTGCAGCGATCTCTACTGTTCCCCCAGAACCAGAAAAATGCTGGGTGTTTCTATCCCGTATTGCAGCAAGTGCAACGGAAGATGACATTCTCGCTCTAGCAACGGAATGTATACCCTGCGATGAACCTATCGAAGTCAGAAAGTTGGTGAAAAAGGATGCCGATTTATCGTCTATGCGGTTTATTTCCTTCAAAATAGGGGTTGATGAAAAGTACCGGGAGGTCGCTTTGAGTGCTGACACATGGCCAGATGGTGTTTTTTTCCGTGAATTTGTCAATTACCAAGATAGAAAATCCGGACAGGGGTTTCTGAAAACACCTCGCTTGAATTAAACTGTCATTCTTGCCCAACGCTGGATATCATCACACAAATCACACAACTGGGATGCACACTGCAAGGCACCAAGGGAGCCCTCAACCACTCTGACCCAGTCGAGCCAAATACCATCCAACATAAATCAACCATTCGTTCCAGCCATCAAAGTCATCCCGGTCCTGTGGTCAGAGCTTGGGGAGGGTCTCCCGACCTGAAATTACAGGGAAGTATGTGTGTTTTCCTAGTAATTCTGTTCCTGATGCATTCCTGATTTCCAGTGAACACCCAAGTCGAATGGTATCTGATGCTGTCAATGTTCATCATCTGCCCTGCTGTTTAAATCTGGGACGCACAATAGACCGCATTTTGGAAGTCCCTGGTCCCTCTAGCCCAGTCGTGCCGATTCCTGCCAGCGTTCAACATAGTCGTCCTAGACCTGTGGCTGGATGTGGAGCTAGGGACTTCCAGCTTGCTTCTACAGGCAAGTACAATCAATATATTGAGCATTCGCCGCCTGATACCGATCAAATTTTCAGAATTTTGGGCGACGTTAACCCTCGTGCCGAGCAGGCCGGTTGCTCGATTCCGTGCCGTAAGCAGGACGTCACGATCTATTATCAAAACGCCGGTGGAATGAATTCTGATGTCGAAGAGTACCGACTAGCTGTATCGGATCTTAGCTATGACGTTATTGTCCTGTGCGAAACGTGGCTCGATTCCCGAACGCTTTCCAGTCAGGTTTTTGGTCCTGACTATGAAGTTTTCGTTGCGATGAACATTTCAACAACAGCCAGAAAAAATCTGGTGGAGGTGTTCTTGTTGCTGTCCGCTGCGGATTGGAGGCGAGGGCTATCGAGAACGATTTATGGAGCTGTGTGGAGCAAGTTTGGACGACTATCAATCTGGGTGATCGCACACTATTTCTTTGCGCCCTGTATATTGCGCCTGATCGTGTTCAGGATTATGATCTCATTGATACTCACTGCCGGTCTGTTTACTCAGTTATCGAGAGTGCGACTCCAGTTGATGAGATATTCGTTTTCGGCGATTTCAATTTGCCTGGCGTTTCGTGGAGGCCATCCCATAGCGGATTTCTATATCCAGATCCTGACGATTCTACATTTCATGCAGGTGCTATTGATCTTCTGAGACAACTATAGCGCAGCAATGCTTTCTCAAATCAACTATGTAGTAAACAAAAATAACCGCAGTCTAGACCTCTGCTTCGTTAGCACTCAAGACAAGGCTCCATTCATTTCCATGGCTCCTTGTCCACTAGTTAAACCAGTTCCGCATCACCCTCCTCTGATTGTCACTGTTGAAGACCAACTAGTTCGCGATTTTGACGACTTTCCTGCTGCGGTTTTTTACGACTTTCGTAAAGCTGACCACCGTAGCAGGAAAGTCGTCAAAATCGCGAATAATTGGTCTTCAACTGTGTTTAATCGAAGGAGAATGATAACGGAGAACTGAACTGTAGTGGACAGAGCCATGAAATAGATAGACGCTGTCTTGGTACTAACGAACGGAAGATCTAGACTGCGATTTATTTTTGTTTGCTACATGGTTGATTTGAGAGAAGCATTGCTGCGCTATGAACCCTGTCTGGAAGATCCATTAGCACCTGCCGTGAAATGTAAGTCGTCGGGATCTGGATATAGAAATCCGCTATGAATGGCCTCCGCGAACGCCGGAGCAAATTGAAATCGCCGAAGACGGAAATATCTCGTCAATAGTCACGCTCTCGATGGCCTAGTAAACAGACCGACGTGAGCTATCAATGAATCATAATCCCGAGCACGTCAGGCGCGAAGCTGGAATGAAATGATGTGCGATCACCTAGATGATAGTCGTCAAACCTGCTCCGCACAACTCCATAAATCGTTCTCGATAGCCCTCTTCAATCCGCAGCGGACGGCAACAAGTACCTCCGCCGAATTTTTCGCGGCTGATTGAAGATGTCTATCTGACGAAAAACCGTAGTCAGGATAAAGTACGACTGGAAAACGTTCGAATCGAGCCGCGTTTCGCGCGGAACAACAACGTCATGGCTAAGTCGATTGCAGCTAGTCGGTACTCTTCGACATCGGAATTCGATCCGCCGGCATTTGATAATGGAATCGTGACGTCTAATACGGCGCGGAATCGAACGGCCAATTTTCTCGGCAGTTAACGTCGCCCCAAATTCGAGAGTTTGATCATTGTCAGGCGGCGGAATAATGATATGATGATTGTACTTGCCTGTAAGAGCAAACAGATCAGTCGAATAAAATCCAGCCACGGATCTGGTTTGACTATGAACCAGACGCTGGCAGAATCAGCTATGACTGGCTAGAGACCAGGGAGACTCAGATGCCTGATCTATGTGCGTCTGAACTAGGCAGCGAGACGGATGATGAACGTGCTGGCATCGAATGCCATTCGACTAGTGTTCGCTGGAAATCAAGTGCATCAGGAGACAAGTTACTAGGAAGAACTGCATACTTCCTGTAATTTCAGGTCAGGAGACCTACAGACTCTGACCCTGGGACCAGGATGACACATTGAAACAGGGCTGGAATGAGTTATGTTGGATGTGTTTGGCTCGATGGAATCAGGTGGTGAGGGAACTTTCCTTGGTGCCTTGCAGTGTAAATCTGTGATATTGTTTGTGTGATGATAATCGGTACAGGCAGAATGACAGTTTAATTCAGGCAGTGTTTCAGAGGCCCTGTCAGATTTTCTATCTTGTGATTGACAGATTCGCGGAAAAACGCCATCTGGCCATTATGTCGGCGCTCAAAGCGACCTCTGACGCGCTTTCATCGGCCCCTATTTTGGAGGGAATAAACTTGCATGAACGACAAATCGGCATCCTTTCGCCGAAGCTCTGACTTCGATAGGTTCCTCGCGGGGTATACATTCCGTTGCTAAGAGCGAGAATGTCGTCTTCCGTGCGCCTTTGCAATACGGGATAAACGCGGCCTTCTGGTTCTGGGGCTGTAAGAGAGATCGCTGCAGCGTGTAGTTAACTTTTGTGCCGCGTGGAACTGGAGTACGTCAGGTGATATCAGCCCGGCAGCAGACATCCTTTGTTGGCTTTCGCTGAATAGGCATCATCAATAGATGAGCAGGGGCCTGCCCATGCTGAACATTACCGAGGACAGCGGAAATCTTCGTGAAGCAGAATTTCAGCGCTCCCGCAATTCTTTTCTGAAGCTCTGTTCTGACTCCTTCAGATGGCTGATGTGTTTCGCTCAATTTCGAGAGGTAAATCAGTTAATGCCGCCGTATCCCGGAGCAGGTACTGAATTCATTCCTGGACGGCAATTTGCAGGAGCCAGAACAAATTAGGTTGTTCGTAATGAATCTACAGACGGATAGGAAGTCGAGATGAGCAACCTTTCTGAGAGCCTGGCGTTTCATAGGCTTCAGGGGTCTCGCCGGCTCAACTGAGATTTCACAAGTTCCTCCATGATAAATGTTTCCATGTTCATTTTCCTTGTTTTATTGTGGGTCTCTCTAATGGAGCAATTTTATAAATTAATGGAACAGGCAACGTGAAGGCAATGTGATGAATAATCGATCATATCTTGAAACTTTCGTGACTAACAAGATCAGTGGTATGAATGGAAAGTGAAAGTGGAAACTGTATACCTGGAATTGATCCATTTTATGTTAAAGATATTTAAAATATGAGATGTGTAGTGGCAGCGCAACTGGTGGCTCAAGGAACTGTCATATGCATGATTTGTTATCTTAATGGCATCTTGGAAAGTGTATTCTGAAAGATATATGATGAAATATATTGAATTCAAGTATACATATTCAACCTCGGGCACTTATTGACGCTGTGAACAAATTGATTTTGGCGAAGTATCTCGAAGAACGAAAGAAACGAATCGTTTCGAAATCAATCAGCAGCATAAATTTGTTGCAGATGAATCAACCTCATCGCTGGAACAGATTGATAATCGATTCGTGATATGAAAAGACCAGCCAGAGTATGTGAAGATATAGAGAGCAGAAGGCATGTGGAACAGAGGCTAGACCAAATCAATGAAACCAAAGGCCGGAAATAGCTGCAGCTGGCTTTGCGGCGTAAGTCGCGGACACCAAGAACAGTAAGTGCGGACGCGGGAAGGGTGGCTTCCTGAAATGTGACAAGACAACTGTCAAGACCTCATGATTAGTGAGCCAGATTCAGAAGATTTGGAGATAAAGTTAGCTGCGGTCATTTTGTTTAGGTCGACTGGAGGATAAGTAAACGATACAGTTATTCATGAGGCCCGCAGCTAGCATATATCATGAAATTACTGGAAAACGAGAGATAATTTACCGTTGATGAAGTGAGATGATGGCGAAGTGAAACGGGAAGTCGGCGACGAGTGTACGCGGCGCGCAGATTCGTTAGACGGTGGAATAATAGGCGCGCGCGGAGCTATAAGCAGACGAATGATTTTAATCGAAAGGAGATGAATAATTATGCGCGGATATAAGCGTGAGCTGAGTTCGTTGGTCGGCAGGGTGCCGTTTATATTTGCGCCTCGAAGTGCGCAATTATGGCGGAGGTAATCATCGCTCTCCGCACTCCTCCTCGATAATCTCCTCGGCTCGATGTACTCCGGTCCTGGTAGACCACGAGCGGTCGTGCTCGTTGGCCTGGCCGACTGAATTAATCGGCCTGATAAATCATCTCCGTTAGACAATGTTCAATGCAACTTGCCCTTTCTGGCACGGTTCTGGAAGATTTCTCGAGTATCAATGATAGCGGACCTGCGGCTGAATCTCTCAGTCAGTTAGAGAGACGCCACAATTGTCCTCCTTGATAGTCGTTGGTCCGTTTTGCATTCTCCGGAATCAGCGGGCCCGTTGCCTGTGAAGATGACACCTAACGGCAAGCCTCCTTTAATTAGCCAGATGTCGGTACATGGTTTGACAGTGTGACGCTTGTCTGTCCTCGACTGTATGAGTAACCAATCTCATCTATGCGTAGTCTTGAATCAATGTTGATCTGCGTCTGCGGTCGCCGGCTAATCGGCATCCGAAATGGCCGATGAGATGTCGTCAAATCGCCTTTAGACGTAGACTGCAGCTCTTTATCTTTGTAAGATATCGTAGAGTTGCGTTTATTGGCTATCCAGTCTGATTCTGTGGGGTACTTGAACCTGGCCAGAGTATGTGGCCGCGCTGTTGGCGATGTCAGTACAGTATTACTGACAGATGAGCGGGCTTCCCGCAACACTCTGAATTTTGCGGGAGAATAACCGATGGTTGCTTTTTGTCTCGATCTTCAGATGAGCCCGAGTCCGATTGGAGATTTGGCCGGTCCGCAAACGTCGCTTCATTCGATGAATCTTCAGTGGATTCTTCAATGTAGTTCTGTAGACTTGGAATCTATGGCCATCTTTAGCTCAGGCGGACCTGTAGGATGCCTCCCAGAGCAGATAAATTCAAATTCGTCATAAGACTGCTGGGCTGCCTGCAACCATCTTGGTGCGACATGCTGTGAACGCTGGCATTGACGCTCTTCTTAACATGCATGCGGACGGCGTTTGACGGCGAATCCCGGCTTCAAAGTAACGGATAAATGGAGACGCGATCCGGCAGTGACCGACGGCGTAATACGTAGACCGACAGTCTGCGGATATCCCTTCCCTCACCTCGCATCAGGCTGGCGCTGTAAAACTCGCAAAGATAGGCCGTCTTTAGCGCTGTATGATCATCAGCTGTTTTAGCCCTTCTGTAGTGGTCTGGAACGTCGCTGAGCAACAGGCATATCACCTCCTCCGTCTTCTCCGATCCTCGCGTGAAGCCAGGTACTGCTCTGGCGCTGATAGCCTCGTGACTTTGCCTTCTGATGTTTCGATCCTGGAAAGCGCCGTCCATCCTTCTTTCCTTCGACGGAACAAACTCAGAATGTGGACCGGCAGTGCGATAATTCGATGTCATCATGGCTCATCCTTCGGCCTTCTTCAGAGCCTCGATGGTCACCGATAAAGCAGTGGCGCGCGCGGCTGACGCCTACTGTATAGTCTGGCATGATCCTTGGTGACGTGGTGCTGCGCCGCAGGTTGAGCGCTGCGGGCGACGCAGTGTATGCAGTGGCGCTAAATCTCGAGCGTCTTCGAATCTTCAGCGTCTGGTAACGGCATCTTCTTCCTGACTCGAGGAAAACTGAGCGTCACGGCTGGCTGATGATCGAATCGTTATCGTTCTGAGCCGATGAAACGTGATCCATCGAATACTACAGAACCTCAACTCGGGACGCCTTGTAGCGCTCAGTTCTGGAATGGGCGGCAAGTACCCGAAGTTAATGCGGGAATCGGTTTCCTTGCACCAGAGCCTAAACAAATTTGCTGGATCATTCTCGATGTCGGCCGTTCTGCCTGGTATGTTGCGGTGGTGCCATGGCAATGTCTGCTCTATGCCGGCATCAATCGAGCATACGGGCGATAGCTCCGCTGCGTTCGTGATGTGGCAACCGTATCTCTGTTGATTTCGTTTCGGTTTTACAGAAACAACTGCCGAAATGAAACTGGTCGTAGACCAGGGCGTATGCATGTCGCTCCTTCGATTCTGACCGGTCACCGCGATCGTCCTCCGCGAATCACGCCGCTACCCTCTTCCAGGATTTCCGTTTTCTTCCCGTCGACGATGATCAGCCGCCGGCAGAGTTTTTGTGATCGAGAATCCGCTGATCGATCGTCGTAATGAACGCTATTGCTATCTGTGCCTTCGCCGAATATTTTATCGCCGCCGTGACGCGCATTCGTCCATCCTTTGCTGCCTTAACCTCGGATTTTCTTTCTCTTCTGCACTGTTTTCTTCCTTCATGAAATTACAAATTTCAGTCGTATAGTGACCAGATTTCTTGCAGATGGCGCGCGTGCCGACCAGCTCGTTGAACGCAACGCTCCGTTTTTCAGTGGCGCTCGCGTTCAGGCGACGATGTACTCGTCCATCAGACTAAACTTTGACTGAAGTATGTCGTCATCAATGATTGTCACGGCGTCTGATTCCGATGAGGAGGCAAGCTACGCAGATCATGCGGATTTTCGTGTCGCTGTCAAGTTCATTTGCCCGTCAACCGATCGAGAATCTCGTCGACTGCGCAGATGATCTTCAGATTACCGCGTTCCGACCGTCGACGCTTTAATCTTTGAGGAAGAGCCCGTACCGGTCGCGTAGACTGATGGTACGTTTCAGGTAAAACGTCGCAGCAAGGCGCTGTCCGCAACCAGAGGCCAACTGAATATCCTCAGTCGACTCAGGATATGGTTATGACACAAACTTTCAGTCGGCTGCTCATCCACGCCATTCCTCGGATTACGCGTCTCCGCTGCGGCAACATTTCGATTCGCGCCATCCATCGTCTGCAATTTTGAACCGTTCAGTTACAGTTATGGCAAACTTGGCATCCGACGTATTTTCCTTTCATCGCCTCGCTGTCCGCAAGGCATGAAGCGAATCATCTTCCGCGACGGCGTTTTCGCCGAGCTTTTCGTGCCTTCGTGCTGTGACGGCATGCCAACGACTCGAGCTCTTCACCACCGCCTGCGGCGTTACATTCTTCGCTGATAATGACGCCGCCGATCAGTTATTTTCACCGCCGATTCATTCCGATCGCTCTGGGCCCGCAACTGATGGCCGGGCTAAAGCGACAACTAGGCTGATGCAAAATTCGAAATATTTGCTCCCTAAAGCTTAATCGACGCCAATTTGGGTCCTGATAGTCCCCAAAGAATTTTAACACATTTGGTTTAATTTGGCTTTGCACGCTATTCAAAGTTTGTATGGGAATTAGTATGAAGAATCTCAAACTTACATTTCCAGATCCTAACATCTTGATATTATGTCCTTAAACCAAATCTTATATACATTCATATAGTGTAAGTTGTCAACTATCAAAATGCCGAAGATACCTCACATGTAAATTTTATACAAAAATAGTTATTCAACAAATATAATAATAAGAAGTAAAAAATATTATAATGTATATATAAAAATAAAAATATAAAATATATAAAATATATATAATAATATAAATAAAATAAAATACATAAAAATATATGAATGATAAAATATAAAAAAACATATAAATAATAAGAAAACAAAAATAAGAATAAAACATCATACCTAAAATTGTGTATTTTATGTTTTATTGAATAACTATTTTTGTATAAAATTTACATATCAGGTATCTTTAGCATTTTGATAGATTGACAACTTACACTATATGAATGTATATATAGATTTGGTTTAAGGACATAATATCAAGATGTTAGGGATCTGGAAATGTAAGTTTGAGATTCTTCATACTAATTCCTATCAAACTTTGAATAGCGTGTGCAAAGCCAAATTAAAACCAAATGTGTTAAAATTTTTGGGGACTATCAGGACCCAAATTATACTTTAGCGTGTCGATTATTTACGGCGTACCCGCTTTTTGTGGATTACATTTAATTTAATTCTTCATTTTTGTTATGGCACATGATCCTCTGTTTTTTTTTTGTGTTATTATTGATCGATCC
>JASCZW010009726.1:0-40667 GCA_034211315.2 Aedes japonicus
TGTTCCAAATCGCAACGACAAACAAAACTTGACAGCAGGGCGTGACGTTTGTATTGCGACTATTTGAGCAAGTTTGCGTGCGTTGTTATGGAAGTAGACACCTATGTCCTGAGGATTTAAAGCAGCTTCCAGGGCTGGTTTTCCGTTCTACTATGGCCAGGAATGCTATTGCTGTGCATTTCAGAAGAAGGTATCGAAATTTCCCAAAACATAACTTATTTAGCATTATGCACGTAAGGCAGAAGCATTAAATATTTCGTCACTACAGGTGCAATCAACAAGGAGATTTATAAAAAAAGTGCATGCAGAAGCGGTTGCTGACCTCTTCATCAAAAACCAAAAGAAATACTTTTGTTTCGGCTTGATTTAGCATCGCAAAATTGCTCCGAGTCACGTCCAATCGCGAGATATTGGACTCTGATGAAGCGGAAGCTTTCTCAAAAGAAACAAGAGCCAAAGATATCAAACATTCCCAACAAATTTGGACAAAGATGGGACGTTACCCGACGTAGACTTTACAAATCCTGATACCTCTAACCTGGGTCAACTATTCGAAAATTTTATGCAAATATCGAATAACTACGTTTTGGCTTCATGAACATCATGTGAATCTGAATTCGATGTAAGCTCAATTTTTGTATGTCACTCAACGCCAATACGTGTATAACTGTCACAGTCACATGTGTTTCGGAAATCCGTAGAACCTAGGACAGTTATATCATCAGGAGTTGATAAGTGTCTGCAATTATCTTTTATGTTGGAAAATATGTCCCCAAAGAAGTTTGAAAAGTAATTTCCAACTCTACCAGTATGACCACATATAAGATTTCGAATGATGAAACTCTCTTCTGCTCTGTTTGTCATTAAATTTTGGCATATGAAATCTTTAGATTTTTGCCATTAAAAATTCAAAGTGGCGATGTAAACTGGTCATGGTGGTGGCCATTCTTGGATTTTTATTTTTAACGGGGACAGTAGGCAACGTTAATCCAAACTATAGCTAACCGCCATTGTTCAACGGGTCTTTATATGGTCATAGAAAGGGATGCTATTATTACCACATTATAATGTTACTAGCGCTAATGTACTGTTATTTTTTGTGTTTGAATAGAGATTAGTCATAGTCAGGATACATATCGATATACAAACAAACCAATTTCGTTTGTTCACTAAGCTCTATTGTTAAATTACGAATTTCGATTTGATATGCTATGGCTAACATTATGCAACTTATGCTTACCTGATGATCCCTGCACTGTCATATCCATAACGTGAATCTCTGGTGGATGAAGAATTCAGCATCGAAATGCTCCGGCTGTCATATGGTCGTAGTTTACGTGATCCGCTCCCTGGCTGGAGAAACCCTCCGACGCGGAAAGGGTAGTAGAAGACGAGGAATTAGTTGCGTTGCCATTTGGTGGCACTCCAAATACCATCGCCGGCGCATTCTTCGAGTAGCATCACGCACTTCATTTCCTGTATTGGCAGTATCTAGTGCTATCGATGAAGAGGACGAGGTTAGATTAGCTGTAATGCTATTGCTGGTAAACGAGGATCGACGCCTTGGGTTGTATGTAGCATAATAAGGTGGTGACGAGGTTTCGTAGTATGTACTTCTTAATGAGGATTTACCGACAGTGTTATAATTTAGGTTATCGGAAGATTCATTACTTGAGACATTAAGTTTCCGTGACGAGTTAGACAAAGGAAGATGGTAGTGATGATGGTGGTGATGATGATGATAGTAGTCACTGTTGTTCAACGAAGATTTTGAAAACTCGTCGGTAGAATCCGCATACTTGCTCTTACTAGAACTTGGTGTCCTGGTGAGCGAGCGGTAGTAATCGTAGTTGTTCTTTGAACGATCAACACTAGCCATAGCGCTCGCTACCGACGACGATGATGACTTACCGTACTCCTTCAAGCGAGTAGACGATGGTCCACTTTTGGAAAGAGACTGTTCACGATTGAACTCCTTTGTACTGCCTGGTCCTACGATTGTGCTAACTCTTCTAGGCTTTTTCTCATTGAATCGGGTGTAGAAACTTTTCCGACGTATCCGTTCGATTACACTTTCGGAATCGTTATCTACCGGAGAGACAGAGTTCACATAGGTTAACCTCGACAGTCGCGAAATTGATGGCGAAGCGCTAAGCATGTTGTTGTGGTCATCTGAACAGATCGACCAATTATCAAAGTAAAGTTCGTGTTCCTCAGATGGAGACATAAAATGTGCTGGAAGAGTTGCAATCGTCGTATGGACTACTTCTAGAACCCGAAGAGTAATTGGTTATGCTGTCGTATGATGGTGTAAGCATGTTCATATTCATAGTGTTGTTGTTGTTGTTTGTAGTGGAAACGTGGTTGCTGTTTGGTACAATTTCACTGGGTAATGGAGGTGGGTAGCTATAATTGTTGTTATTACTCTGAACATTCCGACTTCCGCCTAGCTTACTTAAGTCCAGTGTCAGTGCTCGACGACTAGTTCTGATGCGCTCTTTCTCGTCCTGCGAGTGATTTTTCGCATCAGACAAAGCTGAGGAATGTCTTTTCGTTACATCTTTGTTAGCATCTTCTTTCTTACAATCCGGACAACAATACTTAACAGACACATTTGTTGGGTAGACACCGTTATGCTTTTCCGGTACCGTACCATTAGACTTACACTCTTGCTCGGTCATAGTGAGCAAAGTATCACTCCGTGCTCCGTTGTACGGTTTACGAATTTTACTAACAAAACTACCGGATTTGGGTCGTTCCTTCTCTGGTTCCTCCGATGCGGGCTTCACGCGGATTTCCTTTTGCGCCACAACTGATTCCAATGCGTTCAGTGTTGCGGAACTATCCATCATACTGATGTGACTAGATGACTTTGTATTGAGAACTTTATTATTTTTTGTATCTTTTTCAATCTTCTTAAAAAATCCTAGTACCTTATTAACGCTGCATTTATTAAATGTGCCTGGCATTTCCTCGACGCTAACTGCCCGCTTGATAAGATTTGACTCTGTGAGCACGGGTGCTCGAGGTACCGACATCTCGCGCAGGTTCCTAATCACTTTGTCTATTCTTGATTTTCGCGTATTTTTTTCTTCACCTACTAGCGCGTCGTCCGCGAGGGACGATGCATTAGTAACACTTTGGCTTTTCTTCTTTTCTTTCTTCAATGTTTCCGTTGCTGGATCATTACTTTCCTGAACATTCAGCTTTTCAGTTGTTGATTCCACCGCTTTGTCATCTACATTCGTTTTCTTTTCCTTCGTCATTTTACTAGATTCTCGGAATTTTTCGAACTTTTGACCAATACTGGCAAGAAAGCCTTGTTTAACTTTCTTCTCCGGCGATTTAGATTTTTCCTTTGGTACCTTTTGTATCGGCTCCGGTGACACAATTTCATCTCGTTTTTCTTTAATGTCCTTGGCTTCATTGGCCGGTTTTGTTACAGTGACTATTTCTTTAATAATTTTTTCTTCATTTTTGGTGGAAGAATCAATTTTTGATGTTGTTGTTTTTTAACAATTCGTATGACCTTGCGAACTTTTTAGTTGTTCCAGGAGTTACTGCAGAAGTTGTGTTTTCGCTAGGTGTTGAAGTATTGACGGTGGATATTTTCGGGGGCGTTATTTCTTTAGTATCTTTCAGTATTATCTTTTCCTCTGGCTGTTCGGTGATTGCATTCAAGAGTGTGGGGTCATTTTTATTTACCTTTATTTCTTTTGGAGGTGTCAACTTTGAGCTTGGGAAACTCTTTGGCCTAGCTAGCTTTGTTATTGGTGGGATATTTGTTGTTACGCTAGATGGAGTATTGTTAGCCGATGGATCTTGTTCATTTTTTGTAGCTGATGTAAAATTTGCAGCGGTCTGGTCAATTGTAGCTGAGGTTATCAATTTCAAGGGCTCTGGGTCTTTGGAAGGATATGATTTTGGTCTTACTAATTTCGATTCTTTCTTCACAGTTCTTGGTGCGTCAGTTAGACTTTTATCCTCATCTCGACAATCTCCTATTGGAGTTACTGCTGGGGTTACTTCAGTGCTTGATTTTACAACTTTTTTTATCTTCTTAACAGTTACTGTTATGGGATTGCCGTCAGCGTCCAATTTTGGTTTTACTTTGACCTTTTTCACCTTAACTACTTTTGTCGGGGCAATTGGTTCAGTGGATGATTCTTCTGGAACTTTGTTCGCGACGTTTGTTGGTTCTATTTCCTCCGATTGTTTTGAAGTTTCACCGCTGCATTCAAGACAGTTGATCGTAGAACCCCGTTCTGGGGTTGATCGTTTGATTACTTCAGGAACAACTAGCTCAGCGATGATTTCCTTACTTTTACTTTTACTAGGAGCTGATTCCTGTGTAATATTTTGTATTTTTGCAAGATTGTGTAATTCACCCAGTATTTTGTCTGTGAAAGAACTCGTTGTTGTGATTTCAAGAGAGGAGATATTTGCATCTGTCACTTCTCGGGGCCTCGATGTACTTCTTCGATTTCGTTGATTGTGATCTTCTTTTAGCTCCAACCCTTGGTTTCTTTCGGCATTATTATACTTATATTGATTGGTGTTGTCTGTACTGGAGTCTTTGTGGTACTTTTGAATAAAATAGCTTAAGCGATCGGAGCTTTTTTCTGTTGTGTATTCGGAACTGCGGCTGCGGTCTCCACTTTTTTCTCGGCCTTTTTCTCGTATCTCACTTAGGATCTTCTGCGTTTCTTGCTCCCTATTTTGTTTCTCTTGGTCGCTGGATTCTTTTGGTGGATCAAAAAAGTCCGGACGCAGGAATCTGGAGATGCGTCTAGTTGAACGCTGACTAGAATAACCAGATGACGACGACATAGGAGGAGGAGAGATACAGCCGCTAGGGGGTCTACCGTAGCTTTCTTTTGCAGGGCTTAGACAGGATGTCCGAGGTGGTAGTGGCTCAAAGCAGCTTAGCTTTTTATCATATTCCAGGGATTTGCTTCGTTCGTGTTCTGAATCATTTTGGGAGTTCGTTGTGTAGGGTGTGTACTTCTCGTATGTCCGGAACCGCTCATGACTCTCGTTTGCATAAGGAAAACGAGATGATGATGATGTTCCGTAATCATCGTTGAAATTGGGTGGGGGGAGGGGTGGAGGGGAAACGATATCTCGGGAGCTACTTGAACTCCGTGAGTTTCGATCGTGTTTCTTCGATGATCGTTTTTGCAGATATGCATCACTGTCAAACATATCATTTGTTGGTGTGATGCTATCTCTGGAATCCTCTACAGCGTTGCCGGCACTGCTACTTGAACTACGTTTGTATGGACGATTAATCGATGATTGAGAACTTGCAACGTTATTTCCATTTTGCATCGACAGTGTTCTGGAGAGCTTTTTGGCTTGTTGAGGGGAAGTTGAGCCAACAATTGCTCTCGAACACGTTGAGATAGCGAAGGGTGATGCTGGATAAGGCTTCCAAATCCCTTTTCGACAAGCGTAATTGCGACAGATCCAAATCGGCTAAATCTAGTACCTCTTCGCCGTTCTCGTACAAGGAACCTACACTGATTTGGCTATCAGGGTTAGAACAGTTATTGTTAATCATATTATTATTGCTATTGCTACTACTTCCATAGCTAGTTTGATATGGTTCACTTCTACTGCTGTTGCCATTTCTATAAGAGGACGATGATATTGCAGTTGACAAATTATTATTGTTGCTATTGTTATTGCGACTCAAACCATCGGATTTGTTATGAGCTACGTCAAAATTGTTGTTGTTATTTATTTGTGACCTGTATTTAGCTCCTGGAAAAAAAAATCAGAAAAAGAGGGAGAGAGAAAAAGAGAAGAACAAACAGTATTGATAGGCCAAACAGGTATGTGTGTTTCGAAATTGAAATTCGGATGGGTCAAATATTTTTCAAACGATGTTAGCGGAGAAAATTATTTACTTTATTTAACAGAAGTGCAGGATTTTGTGCCTAAACATTTGTTCTTTTCTTTGATTGATGATATGATCGTGTTTGAATGAAGTGTCACTGGGAGGTGTATCATAAAAAATGAATGAAATTAATAGTAAGAAAACTTTGAAAAACACTTACCTTCGATACAATCGAATTATGTTGACCACGCTCTTATATCGATAAAGTACTTACAATCTTTTCCAGTGCGTATGCACATACATACATACCTTTTAATTCATGCATAATTATAGGGGGCAAGAATACAGCTCTTATGACATTACATGACAATCACCGTTGCAATTTTAATAAGGTTGTATACCATTTTAATGATTAGGACATGTTGTATAAATTTTGAGCTAAACACTGACGTTTTATTGTGTGATTTGAGATTTGTCACACTCAGGTTTGATGAGGTGTATGGTCAAACGTAATCTTTAGACAATGCCAATGCCTCCAGTGCTCTGGATAGTGGTTTTAAACGAAGTAATGATATCCTGTTCGGATTGTTTGGTCGCAAATTTCAGGGATGGCCATCGCTTTCACGATGTTACGCTATGTATGTAACGATCAAACATAGATCTTGTTTATGATATGTGTACAGTTAATTTTTTTAAATATGTCATTAAAAAGTTAAATTGTTTATATCAATTGGTATAAAATACATAAAAAAATAGTACGCCAGTTTGCCTTAAACTGCTTCTCACTTCAAACAGTTATTTGAGCCTTCTATAGATTCAGATTGACGATATTTGATGATTTATTGGGGAATATTTGATGATGGGGCGGAACTCTGGCGTGTCAGCAAGGTTATTGTCATTGGGCACAACCTGCACGCAGTTAGCGGCATACCTTGCCCCTTTCCGTGACCGCATAAAACTCCAGCTCAGGATAAGGTAAATCCACGTTGCTGTAATTTTTTACTTTTGATTTCCCCAGATCTATGACTTCCTGGCTGATGGCAAACGTACCCCAAACACTCTTATTACGGTGGTTGATTTGGTCACTTTTATTGAATTCGATAGCTCGACGTGCAAGTAGGTCGAATTTTCGTGATGTGCAAACGAAATTTTGGTTCGTAAAAGCTAAACAAAAGAACAAATTGTACACCCCTGATCGCGTTCAGAAATAACGTCAAATGGAACTCGAAAGAACAAAAACATATTGTGTACAAACACCTGAAAACCCCGGAGTGGTCCGGTTCCAAGCTGGCTGAAGTGCTGAAGATGCCGAAAACAACAGTTTATCGAATGCTCAAAACCAACAAGGAAACCCTTAGTATAGAAAAGAATAAGCGGACCTTCAAAAACACTGGAACCAGGAATCGTCAGAAGCGCAGCAAGCTGTTACCAGTCTTTCGATCCGAGATGTGTCCAGAAGGTACAACGCCAACTTTCGAACGGCGCGGAACATTTTTGCCAGGCAAGGATACAAAGCCAGTAATCATCGGAACCGACACATGAAGCAGAATTCCGTGGCCAAAAAGTGTGCAAGGATGTGCCGGGAAGATTAAAGTTCGTGTTAGTCGACAAGTTCGCGACGACGGTCATGATTTGGCAAGCGACTTGCAGTTGTGGCCTGAAAACGGAACTATTCGTACCATCCTCGACGATGACATCCAAAGTTTACATTGAAGAATGCCCGAAAAAGCGTGTATTGCCGTTCATCCACAAGAATAGGGGCAAAGTTGTCTTTTGGCCCGATTTAGCCAGCTGCCACTACTTCAAGGTGGTTCTGGAGTGGTATGCTGCCAACAAGATGGCTTTTGTCCCCAAGCTAATGAATCCTCCGAATAGCAGCGGGGTAGTCAAGGACATCCAGCAAATCCGGGAAAAATGGATGAAATGCGCTTATTTCATGTCCGTTTAAATTGTGCGGTCGCTGATGGGCTCCATTAAGAAGAAGATTTGAGATTTCGTTCGAACTGGAGAAATAGAACCATCTAATGCGGTGACTTTGAAGTTTAGAAAAAAATACTGTAAAGCAACCATTGATGAACTTGTTAATGTTATTAAATCACGAATTACAGGGTTTTTTGTGCGTGAAAATTTACTTTTAGTCGGCCTTCAGTTCCTCTTATATGAGCGCCATTTTGATAACTTAGGAGCAAAGAGCCAACATAAAATTATAGGCATTGATGAAGTTTGCCGAAGCAGATAATTTCTCATCTCCATGCGAAGTGCTAGGAGCGGACGGTAATTTTATTGCTAGAACGAATAGACATGAAGAGAAAGTGTATTGATAGTTCCGTATAGGGCAACGGCAGGCTTTGAAATTGAAAGATACAAGATTGAAAACGAGCGGAGTGCATTTAAACGGTAGTATCCGATCAGGCACATAACCCTTTGTCATACTGCCTCATGCAGGATAGGCAAGGGGGGAAATCCCCCCTTTTTTACTCTTCCGTATAAACTTATATTCAATAATGTTCATTAGGTACATAGGGGCCAATAAGTCAAGCAGCTTTTCCTTGTCTTTCTACCAGCGATTTAAGAATATTAGTCCAATAAACACATTATTGCAAACAATTTATCTCGGGGTTCCAAAAGAAACCAGAAAATGATGTCAAATTTCAGAGTGATAAAGGGTGTTTCGATCAAAATTTGGTCGACTTAAACTTAATGCATTTTCTTTCATCGTGCATTAAAAATTGCACACCCCTCATTTTGAGATTGCACTTCCGTTATCAAAATGTCGTTGAAGGAAGACAAGCAACGCATCAAAATGTTGCTCGTGCATGGTGAAAATCCGAACTACGAGCCAAGTTGGCGAAATTGTTGAATGTGTCTAAATCAACTGTTACCAACATATTAAAAGTGTTCGGTGAACGTTTATCGACCCCCAACCACTCCGTCCGAGATGCCGCAAAGAAGCTGACAGTGGCGCTTTCAACCGTGGATAGAGCTAAAAAACGAGGTGGACTGTCGACTTACAAGAAAGTGGTGACTCCAAATCGCGACGATAAACAAAACACGATGGCCAAAGCACGATTACGAAAGTTGTACACGACGATTCTGACGAAGTTTGATTGCGTGGTAAAGGACGATGAAACTTACTTCAAGCAGACAAAAACAGCTTCTTGGACAGGAGTTTTATACGGCAACCGGACGGGAAAGGTGGCAGATTTTTTCAAGCACATTAAACTGTCAAGTTCGCGAAGAAAATCTGGTGGGCGCCATCTGTACCTGTGGCTTGAAGAGCAACGTTTACATTGTGACTGGAACCGTCAACCAGGAAATTTATCTGAGCGAGTGCCTACAAAAAAGTCTACTGCATTTCCTGAAGCGACACAATTGTTCCGTTCTATTTTGGCCGGATTTGGCATCTTGCCATTACCGAAAAAATGCCATGTGAGCGAGAAGCAGTTCAAGGCAAACTGGTGTTCTGCGGCGAAAAAAGTGGCCAAGAAGACTGTACAAAATCTTATGACAGGTATTAAATGCAAGACCCGGCAATCCGAAATTCGGTAAAAATGATGTTTTATTGAATATTTCGCCTGTATTCTGTATTAATTGAACTTGAAAAAGAAAAAGAATTTGACGTATCAATAAAAACTTTGATCGACTCATTTGACCAAATTTTGATCGGAACACCCTTTAGTTAAAACTTAGTCGAGAAAGTGGTCCATGGAACGAAAGGAGTGGAAGAATGCTAACGTGGGCTAATTGTCTTGTTTAACACATTTGATACAAACCTGTAGATGACATTCTTCATTATCCCACTGCTTCGTTATCGCAGTGTATTTCGGTTAATAGAATCAGACACAAACAGGATAATAGCTTAGTAGTAGTATGTTAATAAAAAAGTAATGCGACAACAACAAAAATCAACGGCAAGTTTATGCTTTATGGTAATCTCTATGTATTCATAGGGAACATGTTCCTATACTAATAATCCAACTATAAATCCACGAATTGGCGCAATAGTGAAATAGTTTGTAGTGTTTGTATCTAATGCTATGTTACTAAACGTTAGCAACCATTATCACGAAAGGGATTCAATCAAGTTACTCTCCAATCTCTTTTTAGCGTACAATGAATTTAGAAACAGAAACCCTACTGTGTTTTAACTATTTTTACACAAATCAATCGCTGGTAGGCTGATTTTTCCAATTAAGCTCCGTTCGTATTTCTAGAACAACCAAAAAGCTTTTGGGTGACAAAAACGCTTCAAACGAGACGGACAATGTGGATGTTACCACAGAGAACACACGTTCATCTTCGAGCTGCTACTTGTGTAAAACTCTAAACCGACATTTCAAATGTATGTAGTTATGCTCCTGGTAGGCGGCGCTGCAGTTGTGCGATAACTGTCCTGTTAATGTTTCGCATTAAAAAGCCTAGCACCGGTTGCCCATATTAACTTTTACACACGATTTTCAAGAAAAGGTATATGGGCATCAATGTCTGTTCTCTGTGGTGTTACCATCCCGCATACCAATCCTCTCTTGATTGTTTATGACTGTTAGTTTTCACGAGTAAGGATCGCAATAAAATACAAACAGTGTTTTATGTGTAATCTAGAGTGGTGAGGAAAACTTTACTGTTGATTTTGATCAATCAAAGATAAATGGACTATATTTTACCAAACAACGAGTGTATGAGTTGCTAACACTATATTCTCTGTTATCTAGTTGTCTAGTTAGTTGATCGAAAATTAAGCGCTATCAAAACAATTCAAAACAGCTAGCAAACTTTCTTGTGCTTTCATGATATATTTAACATATTAGTTTTATTTTGGTTTTTGATGGTAATATCCGTTTTTTCAATATAAAATTTGCGAATGAAAATATGGAGTACATGATATGATATGTGAAATTAAAATGATTTGTCCTGGTTTTGGGATTTCTAGGATACGATCTCGGTTGTTATCAATATTCATCTGAAAAAGGTAAGTCACTTCACTTAACCGCTTAGTGTAAGTATTGTACACATTGTTTGTCTGTAGGGAATAGTAGGCCATGACCGTTCACCAAGTTCAATTTATGTGTTCCTTGATGGTGTGGTAGTAACAGTGGTAGTGGTAGTGGAAGAATTTGCAGTTGTTGTGGAAGTAGGTTCCAGTTGCAAACCACCTCTACTGGTATTTGGTACATGCGATAACGTTACGCGGAACCCCACTGCAATCACATAGAGAAAAAAAAAGTTAAACAAACAAGCAACAGTCAGCTTTTCGTGTTTCACTTTTTCTGTATTTGATTTGTTTTACGAATTAAACTAAAACTTAACGCAAGAAAATTTCAGTTTAACAAATTGTGAACGAACTAAAAATTGTTAATTTGAGAGATGTAACCAAAATTAAAAGAAAAACAAAAAAAAAATATTAAGAGGCCGATGGAATGAGTTTTGTTAAGGTTCGAGTTAAGAAAAAAAAGAATACAGAAATGCGTTGGAAGCAATTTAGTGTTGCTCGAATAATTTTATATTTGCAATGGAGTTGCCGCTATTGCTTATTTTAAATAACATAAAGTCTTATTTATTAATTAAGGTGAATGCTTATAGTCTTCGTAAATTTCCATGGAGGCGAAAAACTTTCTTACGTCAATAACCCAAAAGAAGCAAAGAAGCAATCATTTCTGTATTCTACAACACATGCATGTTTTCATGACAAGATGGAACCATACGGTGGATATGAATGTGAAACCAATGCTGTTTATTTTCAATTTGTTCGTATGAATGATCACAAAAGAGTAACTAAAAATGAAGTGAGTTATAAGATGGCTGCTCAAGCAAATAATTTTCCGCACAACGATACTATTCCTAATAAGCGCACTTTCTATCTATTACGGAGCATTATATTTATATTGTGAATATTATTTCTTCTTCCCATGTAATCGATACAATAGACTCAATTATGTCAATCTGATTCAGAGCTTGAATCCGAATATCAATACTCATGAAATATTACCAAGATTGCGGGCAGCAGATTTTTAACAGATTTTATGAATTTGTTTTTGAAGAAATTGACTTTAAAGGGACCACTTCTTGCAGCTATCATTGCCTTCGATAGATATTTTCCAATGAAGGCGGGGATTTGATCACTCTTTTGCAGTGGAATTGTCGAAGTCTTATTCCAAAATTGGAATTTCTCGTATTCCTCGCTAATGATTCCGGTTGCGATGCATAAGCTCTCTGTGAAACATAGCTATCTTCTGAAATCAACTGTCATTTTCAAGATTTTAATATTATTCGTGTTGCCGAAGAATGTTACCAAATATAAAAAAAACTATTGAAGGCAAATCAAAAATCAAAAAGCGCCAAAATTTCATGACAACGAAACTGTTTTCTGAAATAATGACTTTATTTGCTAATTTCTCGGTGTTTAAAGAATTTCAGTCGACAGAGTAAATATTCTAAGTTATGTACAAACTCTGCGCAATGAACCTACCAACCTGAAGCACATTGATGTTTGATAGACGGCTCAGTACAAGGGAACTTATAAGCGTGTTCAAAGACTTGGACAATTGTAAAGAACCAGCTAATGGAAAAACCCGGTCGCCCAAAGAAGAGGACCAGAATAACCAAAAAACGGTTGTGTTAGGAACAAATTAGGGCGAAAATTATCAATTGAGTAATATACCCTGAAGAGGATTTTAAAATTCGATTGTTTGATTTAAAATGGCAAACCTTTTATTTTTTCAGGACTTAAAGCTCGAATCAAAGTTAATCTGGACGCACGTTTTAATACACGGTGTGGTTGCAACAAAAACGTTTGACAGGCATTTGTTAATGTTTCATTGACGAAGAAAGGTGAAAAGCTCGTTTGATCGACGCATCTCGAAATTACAGATCATGGAACTTGAGAAAAGAAAATTAATTGTGTACAAACATCTAAAGAATCCTTCGTAGTCTGCCTCAAAAATAGCAAAAGGGTTAAAATTCCCAAAGTCAACAGTGTGTCTTGTAATCAAACGTTACAAGGATACTCTGAGTGGGCTTAGAGTACAGCGCATCTATCATAAAAGTGGCACTAGGGACAAAGAGCTGAGGGGAAAGGTTTTGAGGTACGTGAAAGGAAACCCAGGTGTCTCCATACGTGATTTGGCAAAGAAACACGATTCCACCGTGCGGTACATCCTTTCAAGAGAAAGATATAAGTCTTTTTGTGCCAGTAAACATCCAAATCGCTCCCTGAATCAAAATTTAGTGGCCAAAAGGCGAGCACGATTACTATACGAACGATTTTTGATGAAATTTGATGGTTGTAATTTAATGGATGGCGAAACATATATCAAAATGGTATATAAACAAATCCCCGGACAAAAATTTCACCTGGTTTCTGATCGTGGGGATGTTCCTTCCAGGTATAAATTTGTTTTTGCTGATGAGTTTGCTCGGAAACTAATGATTTGGCAAGGAATCTGCTGTTGTGGCCTTGAATCCAAGGTTTTCATCACATCTCACACAATGACGTCGAAGGTTTACATTAAAGAGTGTCTGAAAAAGCGGATTTTACCTTTCATTCGGCAACACAAGACCAACGTTATGTTTTGGCCGGATCTAGCCAGCTGCCACTACTATAAGGAGGTACTAGAATGGCATGCTGCAAACAATGTTAACGCCAAAAAGATTAATCCTCCGAATTCCCTGAGTTCAGATCGAAAAAACCTGGGCAACTGTCGAGCGAAAACTTCGAGGATGCGGTAAAGAAGTGACAAATGCACAACAAATGCGTTTTAAGTGGAATAACGTCGCCGGTACAGTGTTACCCGCGACTGTGCAGATCATGATGGCATCGATTACAAGTAAAGTGGGACAGTTCGTTCGAAACGGTGAAATGTAATAACTTGTTATATATCGCTTGAAAGCTGAATAAATACTCTTGTTTGACGTTTTAACCATGTATGTTGTTTAATTCTTCAGTTATAATCACTTGAATGCTTTCAAATTTACTTTGAATCGGGCTTAATGTTACATATGTTACTGTATTTTTTTCTGTACTAAAGTATATGTACAGAGAGCTTTTTTTCACGATGTTTTTGACAGCATGGAGATTTATATATACATTAATTGTTATGTTATATATTCTCCGTGCGAGGAGTAACGATTATGATGTAGAAGGAGATGTTCGCTCATCACCATGAGGCACCAAGAGTGAACAACAATGTTTTTGGCTAGAATGAAAGATATGAAGAGAAAGTTTTGATAGTTCCGCTAGTGTGCGGCAGGCTTGGAAATATAGCAGATGTTTTAGGAAAATTGAGCGAAAAGGGCATGTGTACAGTGGTACTCGAACCAACGACATTTTTGCCTAACATCCCACTGCGGGGTAGGTTGAAGCACGGACTAAGTCCGCCACTTCAACAGGCAAAAATGTCCGGTTGGAAGACGCTCATGTACCACTGTGGCTTGTATAGTTATGTTGAAGTGGCGGACTTAGTCCGTGCTTCGACCTACCCCGCAGTGGGATGTTAGGTAAAAATGTCGTTGGTTCGAGTACCACTGTACACATGCCCTTTTCGCTCAATTTTCCTTAAAACATCTGTTAAATTTCCAAGCCTGCCGCACACTAGCGGAACTATAAAAACTTTCTCTTCATACCTTTCATTCAAGCATCTTGAAAATTGAGCCTCTAGAGAAAAAAAGATCATGCGGAAATAATTTCAATAAATATAAGTAGGCTGTATACAGAAAAGCAGAATGACTGCTCTAACAGTTTACTTTCGACCGCCATGGCTATGGCTTTGTAATTACCACAACCTCCATTCTGGGCGACCATATACAAGATCTTGCCACTCCTAGAGCTGAGAGCATCATCCGCATGCCGGGCTCCAGCTGTTCAACAGAATTGTATGACCGCAAGGTGCAGCAAGCGCTGAAGCGGAAGCCGGAAAGGCAAGATGACGAAATCCTCGACCAGTGCGACCGGCCAGATGGTCAAACAATATTTTGCCAACATGGACATCGCCTTGAAAAAGAGAGAGTAGAGGCCACAAGCGGCCGCCCAAAGAATCATTTTCTCTGCAAAGCGTGGACTTGATCATTGATGACGAGACGTATCTGTCGTTCGACGGCAATTACTGCCAGGGGACCGGCTGTTTTACATCCCCCAGGAAGGAAGTGAGCAGCAACGTGAAATATATCTTCCAAATGAAGTTCCAGAAGATGGTCCTCTTGTGGCTGAAAATCAATGAAAAGGGGATGTCAAATCCGCTCTTTGGGAATTGCAGTCAACGGGAAACTGTACAGCATGAAATGCTTGTCATTATTTAGAAATTCCGGTTCTGGCATGTTCTGGCCGGATCTGACCTCGGTACATTACGCGAACCTGTCGCTGGAGGACATGGAGCGTTTGAAGATACCAGTCGTCTCAAAAAACGTCAACCTGCCACATTGTGGAGAAAAAGTGTGCTCTATCATCACGACAATGCGCCTGCTCATTCACCCTCAATTGCTCAAGCAAAATTGAATGAAAGTCGGTATCTATCGGGTTCCCCATCCACCGTATTTATCAGACTTGTCCCCCAGTGACTTCTACTTGTTCCCAAACCTGAAGAGATGGCTCACCGGCAAGCGATTTTACTCAAATGATGAGCTCATAACTGAAACCGATGTCTATTTTGAAGGACATCGAAAGAGCACTATTCGGATAGGATACAACAGCTGCATCGCCCTAAAGGGAGAGTATGTTGAGAAATAAAATCGAATTTGACAAAAAAAAATATGTGAAATTGAAGAATAGCGGCAGAAAAAAAGATCGTAGTAGACTCTGGTTACAAGAGGACGTGTGTTACTTCGTTGTCGCTTTTTCTTCATAAATTTATGAAGTGTAATTTTTGTTTAAGTATTCGCCGCGAGTGAAACTGCCAAAGTTTCTTATGGAATCGGCAATGGAAATGTTTCCCGACAAAACAAATGATCCTGAAACTTATATGGATATTTGCGATTTCGAAGAATAATTAACTACCGAAGAACTATGGTTTGAGCGAAGGTAAACGGAAAATTGAAATTTTCCTGGAAGAGCATGAGGAACGGAAATAAACGAACGATCCACTGTACAACCCAGATCCGCAAAAGTTTTATAAGTACAGCGGCCAGGAAAATAAAGTCATTGGCCGATCGTTTGAACATCCACCGCCGCCTGGACGAGGACGCGTCCATTTTCTTGTCTCGCCGCTGTCAACCGTCTGTCTACACCGCTTCTTTTGTTGGGAGAGTGAGTTTTACATCGGTTCCGGTTCGAAAGTGTCATCAAGCCTAAAGGGCGATACGGTCAAAATTTGGTCAATATCAACTTGACGTATTTCTTTCAATTTTGCATTTAAAAAACCTGAACACCCCTCATTTTGAAGGTGTGTGTGTGTGTAAAATGTTGCTCCTATTTTGATTTTGGAATTCACTCTTCAGTTGTCAAAATGCCGTCCAAGCAAGAAGAGCAGCGTATCAAAATTTTGCTCGCGCATCGCGAAAATCCGAGCTACTCGCACGCAAAGTTGGCAAAATCGCTAAAAGTTGCCAAATCAACCGTTACAAATGTAATTAAAGTGTTTGGGGAACGTTTGTCGACAGCCAGGAAGTCTGGATCTGAGACGACAAAGAGAGTTGCCGGTAGTTTCAAGCGAAACCCTAACCTATCTCTCAGAGATGCCGCAAATAAGCTGGGTGTATCGTCTACAACCGTGCATCGAGCCAAAAAACGAGCCGGACTATCGACTTACAAGAAGGTAGTGACTCCAAATCGCGATGATAAACAAAATACGACGGCCAAAGCGTGATCCCGGAGGCTGTACACGACGATGCTGACGAAGTTTGACTGCGTGCTAATGGACGACGAAACCTACGTCAAAGCCGACTACAAGCAGCTTCCGGGACAGGAGTTTTACGGCAAAAGGAAGGGGAAAGGTAGCAGATATTTTCAAGCACATGAAACTGTCAAAGTTCGCAAAGAAATATCTGGTTTGGCAAGCCATCTGTACCTGTGGCTTGAAAAGCAGCATTTTCATAGCTTCCGGGACTGTCAACCAAGAAATTTACGTGAAAGAGTGTTTGAATAAACGTCTGCTGCCTTTCTTGAAGAAACACGGTTGTTCCGTACTGTTTTGGCCGGATTTGGCATCTTGCCATTACGGTAAAAAGGCCATGGAGTGGTACGCCGCCAACAACGTGCAGGTGGTTCCCAAGGACAAGAACCCTCCCAACACGCAATTGAGCTCCACCCAATTGAGAAATACTGGGCTATTGTCAAGCGGAACCTAAAGAAGACCAAAAAAACTGCTAAGGACGAGCAGCAGTTCAAGGCAAACTGGCTTTCTGCGGCGCAGAAGGTGGACAAGGTGGCTGTACAAAATCTGATGGCAGGGGTCAAGCGTAAGGCCCGGCAATTCGGATTTGGAAAAGCGGAAGCCTAACTGAATATTTTTCCTGAATTTTATACTAATTGAACTTGAAAAAGAAATTTAATTTGATTTTTTAAATAAACGATTCCACCGATTTACACGCGTTTTCCCTTGACCAAATTTTGACCGTATCACCCTTTAGTTAATTCCGGCTTATTCAGGAAGTACATATTAGGTGCTTTCCTAGCGAAAGGGGATTTTTTTTTTCAGGTGAAAATTGTATATGAAAAGTTCTGGGTTCGTCTGTGTCGCCGTCACCGATACAGCCCCTTTGAAAAGGTTTTTTTCTGCCAAGGTAAATTTGGTGCTGATAATGAAGGTGTTTTATTAGCTGCTTGCTTGGCTTGTTTATGAATTACTCTTTTTCAAGGGAACATTGTGTGCGCAATTGTGAGGGACGGAGAAAATTTTAGTTGCAAATACTCGGAAAAATTTGTGTTGGAAAATATTGCGGAAACTAAAAATTTACGTTGGGTATGTATGTTGCGTTCTATTAATTATTCTACCTCAAAGTGACCGTTGATTTCGAGTTGAAAAATGGACAATTTGAGGCGAAGAAGAGAGTGCCACGGATAATGATCGCGTAAAAGTGGTGTAAAAGTTTCCGTTGAAAAAGGTGAATCAAAGAAGGTGACATGAGTCAATTGTAAATTATTGTTTGTCCAATTTGCACTCTTCATCAAGAATAGAGAGGTATACGTTTGTGTGGGTTATGTCTTTCTTTTTTTTCTTTCTTCTTGTAATTGCACTGCCCTTTGGGTGTGTGTGGTCGCTTCAAGGTGCTACAGCGCGCTCTGAGTGTTGAATATCGGAAAAAATAGTTAACGGTGAGCTCATGCCAGACTGTTCCGGGTGTGGTGAAACTGGTGTTCGATGTTCTGTTGCTTATTGGAGCGGTCCATGCTTCTGGCGGATGGTGCTGGTTACATGCTATCAGCATAGACTAACTCTAAGACCAATAGGTCCCGAACAAATACGATTTTTTTCTTGGCTCAGTCAGTACTAGCACATCGGTCCCAAGCTCGGTCCCAAGCTTAATGATTCGCCCTCAACAACGTAGCTCACACCAACACATCCTCAAATGTTGTGTCAAAATAACATAGCGAAACATATTATTGCAAGGTGCTGACTGCAAGGTATACTTCGGACCTAGGGGTTCTACAACAGTGAACCAATTTCAAATCCCTAGTTGCACATTGATTGTTGCTATCAGCATATCGTTAACCAAAACTGCTGCTAACCTTTTCCCAGCTATCCAACATCCGATGAATTTCTCGTGGAAGTGCAGAGGATTTCTCGTCTTCCTTCGAAGCGAGTATCACGTCAACACGTTCCTTCCCATTCCCTACTTGACCTGCATTTGGGCACGGCCGGCGCCGGTATTGCTTCATAATGGGTCACCAGTTTTTACACATTGAGGATATATGTTAGCGGGAGCAGTTAGTTTCATTCTAACACTTCGCTTTTGGAAACATATATAACAGTGTAAACGAAATTATTTCAAAGTCTCGTTTCACGCAGCAAAGGGAAAAGGTTGTCCTGAAAGGTTGGTACATTCATCAACGGTTTTGATCTAACTCCAGCCTCCCGGGCTGGTGCATCACTAAAGTCAATAAATGAGTTTCGAACTAAACCTTAAAAAAATAGGGTTGAGATTGTGTTTGCCGTAAATGCGTAGCACACAACTATTTTGAATCCAACGACAGTCAGTTAAGTTGGAAAGTGTGTGAACCAAAACTCTTCAAAAACTTAACTAAACCTGTGAAATGCTATAAACGTTTCAATATCTGCATACGCTTAATAGATTGATTTAATTGGAAAAATGCGGAACGAGCCAAAATAATGTATTTCGATTGCAAGAAACTTTGCACCCTTCTAGAATTAAGATTCAGATATGTCGCACCTGTTGATCTAAACAGCGATTACACATATGAACATATTTTTCTTATAACATACGCTTCTGTAAACACTTGGAGAAAAAAACCAGTCTGATTTGTCTAATTGCTATTTGCTACTCACTGCGACGGCAACGGAAGCTTGTTTATTAATCTCTATTCAGTTTCATCAAAAACCAAAACAAAACCATTCATCACAAATTGCACATATTTCATTTTATCAGATTTTCTATCTCACTTATTTTTCAAAACACGACACATTGACATTGACAGATGGTTAAAGCCGTACGATGATGCGTATCGATTCGAAACTTGACCGACCGAGAAAGAGATGTTCATGCAAAATATTTGGTTAGTTATTACCTCTCGTTCTAGTCCAATTAGATGGATAATCATGTTAAGTTAATCTTCGATTAATCGTCAACTTTAACCATCTCTCGCAATCAAATGAATATGTCGTTGAAACTTTACCATTTTGATAAAATGAGTTAATTGATCGATTGAGATTGTATTTGCCGTAGAAGCTAAGCACAAAACTAGCAGGAATCCAACGACAGTCAGTTAGGTTGGAAAGTGTGTAAACAACAAAACTCATTCAAAACTGAACTAAAACTGAGAGGAACACTAAACAAATATTTTGGATTGACACTGTGCTTACGCGATGACGAAACATTACACGGTTCTTTTACGCGTTATTTTTTTTAATATAAAACTAACCGATACTAAGACAGTGTGTGACTACATCTAGGTACAATGAAAAGAAACAATTGCTACATTTTAACAACCAATGTTGAATTTTATTCATTTTTGTCATTTTCTAAAAGTATCATCAATCCAAACATCTATTTAATGTTACACTAGATAAATAAATTAAACATGTAATCAGTTTATATTTAACACTCGTTTTTGAAGAAAAAAAATCACTAACTACACAACTTACAAAAAGCAGTTATTTGTCATACATAGAACGTGGGTGACGCCGCCTAACAGAATTACTTTGTAATTGGTCTTACTCTACAAAATCATACACGGATTCACCCACGCGTCAAAAGCGTTAGCAAAAATCATTCTCAAAACGTGTAGATATTTTTAACTTCTACTTCTGTATACCTAAATGTACTTGTATAGTTGATTGTATCAGTTTTTGGTGTTTCCATGTTCTCATTCTAAGAGTAGTATTGCAGCTGATGTTTTTAGGAAATGATTTATGCTGTTTTATTATTTTTTTATTCAAGAAAGGTTTAGTCTGTTTAGTGTAAAATATTTCGCGTCGCATTATTTATGTGTGTGTAATTTCTTGATCATTTTCAAAAAAATGGGAAATTTTTAGAGGTACACCTTTAGGCGGTTCTTCACTTCTTCAGATGATGGGGTAGCAAAATAAAGAAATAAAAATTATATAACGTTATTAAAAATCGAAAAAATACGACAAAAACGGACAAGAACATAACTTAAGACGGAAAATAACTACAAAATCATATAACTAAATGAAAAAAAAAAACAGAAAAAACTTGAATGAATCTATTTAAAGAAACTACGATAGTCACCTCTAGGAAGTGTCGCACCCGAGCGCGAGAACATGGAATCAATGTCCGAGCTGAGATCGCGGGACATGCTGTGCCGCCAGGCGCTGGAATCTCCTCCATTCAGTCGGCTGTAAATATAAAATATATTAAATGAAATGATATACTGAAACGACCATTTGTTTGTTTTTTTTAAATTACATTTGCAAGATATATAACTGAGTCTCTAGGGGCCCTCCTATAGTTTGTAACACAATATACAATAACCAAATGTTTGTCATAGGCATATAGACAGCTATAATACATTATGGATTACCAATACATCTGAATATTTATATATTATTAGTATACTATTACATCCGAATATTTGCACACCATAAATCTATGAGCAAACAGCTTCACATGTATAATACAGTTTAATAAATTAATAAGCTATTGGTAAGGGTGTTTCGATCAAAATATGGTCGACCTTTACTTGACGCATTTCCATTCATCGTGCATTAAAAAATGCACCCTCATTTTGAAGATGTGTGCGTGTAGCATCAGGCCTCGATTTTGATTTTTGGATCAGCACTTCAGTTATCATGTCGTTGAAGCAAGAGAAGCAACGCATCAAAATTTTGCACGTACATGGCGAACATCTAAACTACTCTCACGCTAAGTAGGCAAAATTGTTGAATGTGGCTAAATCTACTTTTACCAACGTATTAAAAGTGTATTAAACCTCTCTGTCCGAGATGTCGCAAAGAAGCTGGGAGTGGCGCCTTCAACCGTGGATAGAGCGAAAAACCGAGCTGGACTGTCGACTTACAAGAAAGTGGTGACTCCAAATCGCGACAATAAACAAAACACGTAGCCCAAGTAGCACACTACGATCATAATTAGTTGTAGTAACTTAAATATAACTTAGCATGTCATATCTATGTTCTTTCAACCGAACGGCAACATGAGTGCTACTAGAGAGGCCAAAGCACGATCGCGAAAGTTATACACGACGATTCTGATGAAGTTTGATTGCGTTGTACAGGACGATGAACTAACGTCAAGGCAGACTTTAAACAGCTTCCTGGAAAGGAATTTTATACGACAAGAGGACGGGGAAAGGTGGCAGAAATGTTCAAGAACATTAAGCTGCCAAAGTTCACGAAGAAATATTTGGTATGGCAGGCCACCTGTACCTGTGGCTTTATATTGCGACCGGAACCTTCCACCAAGAAATTTATCTGAGCGAGTGCCTACAAAAACGTCTACTCCCTTTCCTGAAGCGACGCAACAAGAACTCTCCCAACACGCCAGAGCTCCACCCAATCGAACAATATTGGGCCATCGTCAAGCGTAATCTTAAGAAGACTCAAAAAGCTGTTGTGTAGAAACGGTTGCGAGAAACGGTTCAAGGCAAACTGGCGTTCTGCGGCGAATAAAGTGGGCAAGGAGACTGTACAAAATCTTGTGGCATGTGTTAAACGAAAGACCCGGCAATGCGCATTCGGTAAAAAGGAAGCTTAGCTGAATATTTCTACTGTATTCTGTATTAACTGAACTTGAAAAAGATAAATAATTTGAACTATTATTAAAAAATAAAGAAAAGATAAAGAATTTGACTTATTACTAAAAACTTTGATCGACTCACACACATTACTGTTTGACCTAATTTTGATCGGAACACCCTGTAGACACTTTCAGTGTAGTTTTTTAATTATTTCATGGATCACTGAAACGTTTAAATTATATGACAGCTAAAACTCTCCGCTTTATTTCACAAAAAAGTAATTGTTGCAATTGGTAAAATGGAGTAGAACCAATTGGAAGTGCGCCAACGCATTTTGTACGAACGGCAGCAAAATCCGACATGGTCGGTAGGAGCTCTCTCCTTTTTTTTGGGTTTGTTTTGATTCGCAACGACTGAGATCACTCAAGTTTTTCCTCTCCCATATCCGCATCAAAAACAGAGTGAGCACAATATATCGCTAGAATAATTATCACTAGCCATCAGTGGTACATGAGCCCTTTCGATACGTCAATTTTTGCCTGTTGAAGTGGCGGACTTGTTCCGTGCTACAACTTACCCCGCAGTGGGATGTTAGGCAAAGATTGACGTCCATGGTTCGAGTACCACTGGACACATGCCCTTTCGCTCAACTTTCAAACATCTGTTTGATTTCCTACCTGTCGTACACTGACGGAACTTTCAATACTTTCTCTTCATATCTATCATTCTAGCAAAAAAAACATTAATGTGCATTCTTGGTGCCTCATGGTGATGAGCGAATATCTCCTTCTACATCATACTCGTTACTCCATGCACGGAGAATATATAACATAACAATTAAAGTACAATCTTAAATATTTTATTTTTACAGAAACACAAATCGATATAAACGCTGAAATTGAATACTTTTTCATGCTGCTTGCTCATGATGTATCAAACAGCAGCTGAATCCCTTTTTTCTATAAATGTGGAAATATTATTTAAATTGCTTAGAATATTAAAATTGATAACATTGATATTAAATAGTAATATAACACACAATTCTAAATTAAATTCTGTATACCATGCCACTCAGGAAAAAATCTTGTAGTAAAAACTACCATTTCACCCGACTATGCCTATCTTTAAAACTACCATGAAATTTCAGTCAAATTAACTACGTTTATAGTAAAACCTTCATCGTTTTTGGTATATTTGACAGACCATCATGGTAAAATCAAACGCATTTATAGTCAGCTGAAAATTGTTGGTGATTGCGCTTAATTTAACCCTCGAAATGGTAGTTTCTACTGCGACTTTTTTTTGCGTGTATAAGCAAATGAATCTGTACACTGAAAATTAATTTTCGTTTATATTACGAAATCGAAGGTATGACTAACAAATCTATTCGTTGTTTTCTGCAACGAAACTGGTTTGTACTTTCTTTGTATTTAATTCCATACGCACAACTTTCAAAAGCACTGAGCATTTGTTGACACAAGAACATCATTCGTTCATTTTACGAAAATAATACAAAGAGCTACGAGTAATTTGTTACCAATAAAAAAGAAACGTCTCTTTGGTGGTTGCCATTGGCGGAACTAGACAATTAGTCTGGAGGGGGCCTGGAGGGGGCCTGTCCAAAGGTTTTTTTTTCGTTTATAGGAATATTAAAAAGAGCGACGAAAGTTCCGTCATTGTTGGGGACAGGTTATTTTAATTGATGATTTATCAGTTTTAATCGAATAATTTGGTCTATTCTGCGCCTTGGTGAGTCGAGATCTCTTAAAAAAATCGAGTGTGGTGAATATATACCTCGTATTATTCTTTGTGGATCAAATAAAGAATGGACTCACACGATGTTATTGTAGTCACATTACTCGATTCTCTTGAGCCGTCTCAACTCATCCAAGACGGAGAATAGACCTGAATCTATATAGAGTCAAGTTTGAACTAAAAATCTTAAAACTTAAAAGAACAACATTGAGTCAATACACTTTTTAAATTTAAATCTACATTTAGATTGGTTTGGATAACGCGTTTTAAATCTTCAAAATTGTGTCGGTTGATACTGATTCCTTCACAACTCCGTCCCCAATGCCTAAATTAGTCAGTTTTGAAAATCGGTTCTACGTCATGGTACTTCTCAGTCATGTTTTTATGCGTCTCATTGCTGAGAAGCTCCACTCGCATCCGGCTGAGTTTATAGGAATGGAAGTTAACCTCTGGAGCAACCTTTATAGATTGGATGTAATATCAACTTTCAGTTCCGCTCGCAAGGTTTCCAAAGTTATATTGAACTTTTTATGGCGCAAAAAATTCAAACGACAGTTGCTTAGTATTGCAGGTTTTGTTGTTTTATATCTAGAGCATCTGAATAATGGTCTATGAACTCCTGCCAATTTGCCTTATCTTAACGCGATAACCAGTCAGCTGACTCAGAAAATGGCATGTTGTTGAACATCTTCTCCAGATGTCCTACAACATTGTCGATTACCTATTAAAGTAATAAAAATAAAACACAAAATATCTGAACTGCCGGTAATTGCAGCTCAGTCCCATTTGAATTTTAATCAGTTTTTAATTAGCATCATGAATCAGTTTATATATTAGTCTTCGTTGCTATAATTCTCCTAGTGTACGCTTCACTGATCACAGTTCCTCCATTGATTATGATCTCTCCATGAAGCAGGCTATTCATAAGTTCCAGATCAACTTCGACCAATTTTAATTCCCCATATTTTTATTTAACGTGCAATAGAAGAATTTTCACTGATGAGTTGATTGATCCACTGGTTTTGATGTCTACTATGAATATCCATCTGGCTTCCGGAAATTTTAGGAACCTTGTTTCGTATATGTTGCTTAACTGGCAGCAATCAATTTCGCATTGGGGATTATTTCCGACATTTAAGACCATTATTTCATCTTATCGGATAGTCTCAGTTCTATTGAGGCCGGTCGATGAAAACAGTGAGGCATTTATATTATTTTCTTCAAAAAATAAGGAAGGAGATGTGTGTGTTGGTCGAAAGATCATGTAGGATTATCTTTGTATGGTCCCCTCACATTGCTCAATATCAGGCAATGAGAAGGCGGATTCTCTAGCAAAGGTGGATGTGCGCACAAGAAGGCGAGATTTTCGATAGAAGAATTTTGCATAATGATCCCTAGTAGCACACTTGTTACCATTCAGTTCAGATAACATAAATATGACTTGCAAAGTCATAATCAAGTTACTACAACTAATTATGTTCGTAGTGTGCTACTTGGGATTTTTTCCCATTAGTACGTTAATGAATAAACTTCTATCTCCATATTGATCTTATCGACGTTCGTTAGCTTCGGAATTTTTAATCACTCTGAGGAGTCTATACTCTACAAGTGAAGAGTCTATACGTACAAGTGAAAATAATATCGTGAATTCTAAAAGTCGCCTTTAAACAAAGCTCATTATTGTTAAACCTTCTTGAATAATAAAATGAAAATACGTACATACAAAAGTGTTTCAAAACTTATGTTTCAACTTAACAGGCTCTACATTTTATTGTCGCTTTTATTTTAGTTATGAGTCTTAGGGTTTTAATTTTAATAAAATTGAATTATTAGAATTCAGAACTATCTTAGGCTAAAGCGTAGGACTTTTGTTAAGCAGTATTTTGAAGCAAACGCATTATATCAAAAATATAATTAGTTATTCAAAACAAGCTGTTAAGAGAATCAAAAAAAAAATCCTTACCGGGTTTCTCTAGGAGGTTGTTGAGTAAACAACGACGAGAAAAACATTACTAGTAAAAATGAGAAGCTATGTTTTCAAAAACTCCAAATTGGATATTGGTTTCCATCACATGTGGTCTTTAGGGAGTGTAAAAACAGAGATTTCACATTGCTAGAACCATTATGTGCCTTTGACGGTATTTGAGCACGATCAAGCGCATACATTTTTGCCAGTCAGTGTGGTGGATCCGTGACCTTTCCGCATGGTGATGTGTGGCAAAAGTGTGTGCGTTTGCTTCGAAATACTGCTTAGCAAAAGCCCTACGTTCAATTTCATAACCTGCCGAACTCTCTCGGACCTATCGATACTTTCTCTTCACATCTTTGGTTCTTGCAAAAATTGCTGTTCACTACTGGGATCCCATGACGTTGGGAAGATATTTCCAATTTCAAAACATTTTAACAGACGCAAACTCCCGAGCGAAGTGATGTAATGTTTGTATTTGTAATTGAATTTGTCTTTGATTCATCGGACTTTGTGTAGTACCTACATCTAATAAAAGTCAACGTTAAAAACGGTTCAGCAAGCGGTGACGAAATCTTGAGGCGGACATGTTGAAATCAAATTCGTCGGATTCTACGTTGAAACGGCGGATCATGGCAACAATAGAACTATTTGCAGCATGATTAAATATGCATAAGCATATAGACTGATTCTCGACAGCAACTCAGGAATATCATATTCAGATAAGAGAAGCTTGGCTAGGAATACAGATTGCGCGACATTCCTTCGTTTAGCCAGAGTATCCAGCCCTAGTAGACGACAGCGATCGACGTAAGCAGGCAAGTTTAACGGGTCACTCCATGGAAGGTGGCGCAAAGCATATCTTACAAATCTGCGTTGGACAGCTTCAAAACGCGCACTCCATACAGCCTGGTAGGGGTTCCATACAGCAGATGCAAACTCAACAATAGAGCGTACCAGCGAGCAGTAAAGAGATTTGAAACACAGCGTATCACGAAACTCATTGGAGATTTTGAACATGAACCCAAGCTGGCGATTGGCTTTATCAATGGTACCCGAGAAGTGGCGAGTAAAGGTTATCATCCAAAAGGTAAAGGTTTTCATCAATACAACTCCGATGTCTTTAACATGATCAACCCGTTGAAGTGGAGATCCAGCAATACTATAATCAAACCGGATTGCATTATTCGTTCGACCAAAACTTATTACGCAACATTTTGAGATGCTCAGAACCATCATATTTCGCTCGCATCAATTACTGAATATTTCAAGAAGTTTCTGTAGTTCATAGCAGTCTGCTCGGCTTGAAACAACTAGATACATTTTAAGGTCGTCTGCAAACAACAACAGAAAACCTCCATTAAGCAATACGAAGGAAACATCGTTTATGAAAAGCAAGAACAGCAATGGTCCCAGGGTGCTTCCTTGGGGAACTCCGGAATGGTTCGAAAAATAGTCCGATGAATTGTTTCCAATACTGACAGATACTTGACGTTGCACAAGATAAGACCGAAGCCATCTGTAGAAAGCAATGGAACAACAAATTTTCTCCGGTTTGCATGCAGTAAGTCATGGTTAACTTTATCGAAGGCAGATTTGAGATCGGTATAAATAGCATCGACTTGAAGTTTTTTACATGCGTTCTCCATGCGAAACGACGTAAAGTTGATTAGATTCGTTTCAACAGAGCGGCCGGGATAAAAGCCGTGTTGATAGGGGCTAGTGTAATTCTTGCAGGTAGTACAAAATTTGTCGTTTATCAGCGACTCAAATACTTTTGATTCCACACCGAGTGAAGTAATGCAACGGTAATTTCTTATATCACTTTTGCCTCCATTCTTGAAAACTGGAACTTCCGATGCATTGGAAATTTTGATTGCTGGAGTGATAAGTTGAATAGCAGAGAAAGTGAAGTAGCTAAAATGTCAAGGCATTTTTCAACACAGCAGAAGGAATCACGCTAGGTCCAGGATTAAAGGACGATTTGGTCTTGCGTATCACCGAAAGAACCACCTGACCGTCGACAGCAAAGAGATCCATGTCAATCACATCGCTGGGTACTTCCCGCACAGCACTTTCCTTCCTCTTAAAGTTCTCGAACGACCAAAATTTCTTCGGATGGCGTCGAAGATTTTCCTGTGTGCGATGTACATAATATTTGTAGTGGAGTTTGTCATAGCGCCGATATTCATTGCTGGCGCGATTAAAATCCAATTTGGTAGAGGCACATCGTCGAATGGCAAACGCGCGAAGAGCCCTAGCGCGCACTTGTTTCATGTTGCGTAGAAGAGCATTAGTCCACGATGGTTTTGAAAAGTGTGGAGAATAGGTTTTGCGCACTTTACTCTTTCAGAAATAGTTACTCGTTCAAACTATTTCTGAAGGTAGCAAAGTAAAAACGCAACTTAAACTGGAAAAAAACCCTGCAATACCATAGAGATTCTGAATAGTGTTTTATTTCAAATTAGAAATATATTAGAGAAAAATCCTGGGGGGGGCCTACAGAATTCTGGAGGGGGCCTGGCCCCCTAGGCACCCCCAGTAGTTACGCCAATGGTGGTTGCATGAACGACTGACAGATCTACTTTACCGGCTCAAAATATAATTGAAAAAAAAAAGCGCGAGCACGAAAAGTTGTTCAGCGTTTTATTTTTTAATGTTTCTGACATGGGGTTCGATCCTATATTTTAAGGACTATCTGTTAGTAAGTACGCGGCTGATCTCACTAGGCCATGTTGACTCGTGAGAAGTTACTTGAGTATTGTACATGAGGTTCTAACTCGAGACAGCGCTTTCATTTCTATTTTGGGGTAAATTAATTATTCCCGCGCCATCCCAGCAGGAACACCAACATTTAAGAGTACGATACGATTCACGAAATTCGTTTTGTGCATTGTACAAAAAATGTAATGATAGCATTTTGTTAGATGACAAGTAATATGAATGTTTCATACAATTTACGAGACATCTGTTCTATGTACAAAATCCATGTTTACGAAGCAAGTAAAAACTAATTTACGAAAATTAATTTTCAGTGTAGTATATCATTTGATCGATTTATCAATAATTTGTCATAAAATGCCTGGTGACACACTTGCCCCTGACTCCACTACCCAGAACACGATCGGAAGCATCATGGTCCCGGATGGTTCGATTGATCACTAATCAATTTGTTCGTGAATTTTAATTTTATTTTATATGATGCATGTATTTTGGTACTGCTCCGGATGCGACCACTTTAGTTCTGAATGCTTAATATACATTTCAATCTATAACTTTATGAGTCCTAAGAGACAGTACGAAGCATTTCCCCTGAAAAGGCGCAAACAGATCGTGAACGAATGGTGCACTTTTCCCAACGTTTCGTTTAGTCAGTTGGCGAAAATGGAAGGTGTAAGCAACGGATTAGTTCGTAACGCGATTCGGAAGTGTGGTGGACTTTCAGGACAAGAAAAAATCTGGACGAAAACCGGGCCCTGTGGATCAAAACTAAAAAATCACGCAAGCTTTCGCCCATAAAAATGGTACTCCCGTTCAAGATGTGGCCAAAAAGCTGGGAACTTCGAAAAGTAACGTCGACTGTGCAAAGACATCATATAAACTAAGGACTTTCAAGAAGTAGAAGAAGCCAAAAGCGTAATGAAAAACAAGCAGCATCGCTCAAACCAAGTGCCCGTAAAGCAAGGGCTCGGGAATGCTTGGAGTGGCGTCTGCTCCCCATAATTTGGAAACATAATAATCCAGCACTGTTTTGGCCGGATTTGGCACCCATGCACTGGTGCCTGGTAGCCTGGTACAAAGCCAACGGAGTCATATTGGTACCCAAAAAGATGAATCCTCCAAGCTTACCCCAGACAAGACCGATTGAAACTTTGACGAAGGCATATTTGTGCAAACATGTTAAGGCAGCGGATTCCATTAAAACGTTTGAAAGAGACTGGAAAAAGGTATAAAAAAAAATATTGGCTAACTGTGCTGTCTGTGCTGAAGCTTATCACAACAATCAATATGCAACTGGCGATTTGAAATTGGTTCACTATTGTAGAACCCCTTGGTCCGAAGTACATCTTGAAGACAGCATCTTGCTGTACATATTTGGGCCTTTGTTTTGATTTGCTTGTTATTTTGACAGAAAATTTGAGAGTGTGTTCGCGTTTGTTCATTATTAGTGGCGAATCGTTGAACTTGGGACCGATGTGTTAGTACTGACTGAGCCAAGTAAAAAATCGTATTTGTTCGGGACCTACATGTCTTAAGCTTGTAGTACACTGTTTGTCCAATAGCCAAATATTTGGCATAGGCAGTTAGACAGCTGACAGATATCATAGATGTTTGTCAAATGCCTATCTGCCTATGACAAATATTTGGCTATTGGACAAACAGTGTACTACAAGCTTTAGAGTTAGGGGTGTGAAAGTAGTTCGCCTCCCCGCGGTGCACCCTGGAAACGTTAGGCTCCCCCTAACGGCTAAACGGACTACGGAGGGAGCGTCATTGGGCGCATTGGGGTGGATGTCAGTAAAACCCCAATTATGGCAACTGGCTGTGAAAGGAAAACGAGCGGAACCGTGCAATCGGGCTGGCAACTGTGTCGACCCTGTTTTCAAACATGCTCGACCGTATGACAAGTGAGCTAACTGGCCTATACCCGTTGGTAATAGCAGGTGACTTCAACGCCTGGGCGACCGAGTGGGGGAGCCGCCTTACCAACCCCAGGGGCCAGATTCTTCTGGAGGCCTTGGCTAGGCTCAACGTGGACCTAGCCAATGTGGGTACCAAGAGTACATACCACAGAAATGGAGCGGAATCGATAATCGACGTTACCTTCAGCAGTCCTGGGCTGCTCAATGATTGGAGGGTGGATGATGGCTACACCCATAGCGACCACTTGGCGGTTCGTTATTGTATCGTCCACAATACAAGGCAGCGTGCGGAAGGAGTAGCATCCACTCCATTCGCCCGCAGATGGAGGACGTCCTACTTTGATGTAGAGACTTTTAAAGAGGCGCTTGAGAGGGAACGGATCTTACGCGAAACCCAGGAACCTTGCGGCGAACGACTTGTGATGGCACTTACACGAGCGTGCGATGCGACCATGCCGAGGGAAGTCAAACCGAGGAATGGAAGATCGCCGGTGTATTGGTGGACAGAGTCGATTGCCGACCTCCGAAGAACTTGCCTCCACGCTAGACGGAGGATGCAAAGAGCGCGGTCAGACGCCGATAGAATCGAGCGCAGAGAGGTGCTTGTCGCCGCGAAGGCCGCTCTAAAGAGGGAGATAAAGGCCAGCAAGCGAGCCTGCTTCGAGGGCCTGTGTCAGAAGGCCAATGCGAACCCGTGGGTGACGCCTATCGGGTAGTAATGGCCAAAACCAGGGGATCGGCGGCTCCAACCGAGCGTTCATCAGAGCTGCTGCAGGTGATCGTTGGGGGACTCTTTCCGAGCCACGACCCGAGTCCATGGCCCCCCGCCGCCGTAGATTTGTCCCATGACCAGCGTTCCAGTATCCCAGACCTTAACGCTGTCATAGCGACGGAAGGGTGGACGGCCCCGCCGAACACCCGCGACCACGTGGGCATTGATAACGGCACAACGGGGCCGGCGACGAGGCGACGGTGACGAATGACGAACTCATTGCGATAGCAAAGTCGCTAAAGGTGAACAAAGCGCCGGGACCTGATGGTATCCCGAACCTGGCCATCAAGACGGCTATCTTGCTGGATCCCGGAATGTTCAGGGTGGTGATGCAAAAGTGTCTGGACGAGGGCGTCTTCCCGGACGCCTGGAAAATTCAGAACCTTGTATTGCTACCAAAGACAGGGAAGCCACCAGGAGATCCATCGGCATATAGACCTATATGTCTGTTGGATACAGCAGGTAAGGTGCTCGAGAGGGTAATCCTCAACAGACTGGCAACGTACACGGAGGGTACAGGCGGTCTGTCAGACAACCAGTTTGGCTTCCGCAAAGGGAAGTCGACGGTGGATGCCATCCTGTCCGTCACCAAGACGGCTGAGGTGGCAATCCAGCGCAAGAGGCGAGGAGTACGCTACTGTGCAGTGGTCACCCTTGACGTGAGAAACGCCTTCAACAGCGCCAGTTGGGTGGCTATTGCCGACTCGCTCCAGCGCCTACAGGTTCCTGGGTACCTGTATAAGATTCTGGGAAACTACTTCCAGAATCGCGTACTGGTGTACAACACGGAGGAGGGTCAGAAACGTGTACATATCACCGCAGGCGTCCCACAAGGTTCGATCCTGGGTCCGGTGCTATGGAACACGATGTACGACGAAGTGTTACGGCTCGAGTTCCCGAGCAGGGTGAAGATAGTCGGGTTCGCGGACGACATCACCCTGGAAATATGTGGTGAATCCATCGAGGAGGTGGAGCTGACGGCCTCACACTCCATCGGCATTGTGGAGAGATGGATGCGCTCCAAAAACTGGAGCTAGCTCACCATAAGACTGAGGTCACGGTTGTTAACAACCGAAAATCGGAGCAATACGCTACGATTAGTGCAGAGCAACTGCACTATTGAATCGAAGAGATCTCTGAGGTATCTTGGGGTCATGATCGACGATAAGCTGTCCTTTACCAGCCACGTCGATTACGCTTGCAAGAAAGCCTCCGTGGCTATCTCGGCATTATCCCGCATGATGTCGAATAGCTCGGCGGTGCAAGGGAGTAAGCGTAAACTCCTGGCCAGTGTCGCCCTGTCCATACTTAGGTACGGCGGGCCGGCATGGATCACCGCCTTGAACATGAAGTGCTACCTAGGTAAGCTAGAGAGTACACACAGGCTAATGTGCCTAAGAGTGGTTAGTGCATACCGAACGGTATCACGCGACGCGGTCTGTGTCCTAGCGGGGATGATGCCGATAGGCATCGTCATAAAAGAGGATGCAGAGTGCTTCGAGCAACGTGGAACAAGAGGTATTCGAAAGACCACTAGAGCCGCATCAATGGTTAAGTGGCAGAGGGAATGGAATAACTCCACCAAAGGTCGGTGGACCCACCGACTAATCCCGGAACTACCGGAAACCGCGGAACATGTACTCTTCACATGTCCTCGCTTCGACGGCGCGAGATCCGGCATGATGGCCGTAAGCGGTCACGACACGACTCCGGATAATTTGGTCCAGAGGATGTGCCAGGACCGGGACATCTGGGACGCGGTATGCGTAGCAGCATCCCAGATTGTCCTCGATCTCCAACTGAAATGGCGAAACGACCAAAGGCAGGTCGAAAGGGCGACCTAACTACTGAAGACCTAAGTAGTTAGACATAGTGGGTGCTTAATTAGCACAAAAGCCCCCTCCCCGAAGTAATACCGAAAGGTGGTTCCGGGGAGGGAGAAAGGCTTAAGGCACGGGTGGGTTTTTAGTGGGTCGAGGAGTTGGCACCCTCATCCCCACACCCTGAGTTCTTCAGGAGTCTGGTTGCAGATTTTCCATCCCGTCTAAAAAAAAAAAAAAAAAGCTTTTGAGTTAGTCTATGCTAATCAGCAGTGTTGGATTAAAAGTCCGCACTTTGGCGGTTATTCTCTGGTTAAATTCTTTATGCTATATTTTAGGCTATTTATAAACTTACAAATAATTTTATCCGGGTCGTGTATCTGAGATTTCTTCGGAAACCAATCCAAAATACATCCAATAGCGTTCTATGCGACTACAAAACATGTAGCGTTTATATCGTCTTATTTGGTCCAGCGGTTCCTGAGGAACACGCCTTACTATGTGGGCAATTATTTTTCAATTATTTCTGATGTAAATTTGTCGTGAAATAAAGCGGACAATTCTTTCGAAAAGGAAGGCTCTTCCTCTTCGGAATGATCGTGGTGGATTTAATAAGGCGTGCTTTCAATGCCGAGAAATACACAGAAGAAACCATTATTTGCGTTCGTCTGTTGGGCCGTTTTGAAAACTTATTGTCTAAAATCGTAAGACTGAACATGTTATTTTATTATCTACCGCTCCGCGGTTTAATATCTTATTGGATAAGAAGAGTATTTTATAACAAAAAAGAAGATCAAAACTAAAAGAGTGTACAACTCGTTGCCAGTAAAATATAACCTGAAGCTGATCTTGAACCTCTAATCGATAGCACGATTAATTAGCTCAAACTGCTGACAGTGTGAGGCTGACCACGGATATATGACTATTTGCGGAATCGCCTATTAATTTTTAATTACTTTCCTAATGAGATTAGTTGCACGCTGTCTTCCTTTCAGCAACTCGCAGTGGATAATGCGGCAGCAAATTCAACAGCTCATCCTATTGCTGCTATCTCGCGCTCACTGTGCCAACTTATCTTTAAGCAAGGAACGACCTATTGCCAAATTGTTGTTATTGTTTTCTTTTATTGTAAATGTCATCGGAATGATTGTAAAGAGCATTTTCACGCCAAATGATGGAATGATTTAAATGAACTTAGCACTGATGTATACCTAATGGGCCTAATGAAACGAAATGAGCCTCATTAATTAAAGCAAAACCATCCACTTTTTAATAAAGTTTGGCGTGTTAACATCTGTAGAATATACGAAACATTGTATTTTTGAATACCTTACTTGAAATTTATTTTAAGTAATCTTGGTGAATGAAATTGTTTTATATGTTGGCATACTTTACATTGTGTTTTCGAAAGTCAGGTAGCAATTTCTTCTCAGATTTGTATTAGAATAGATTGTCGTCAATGTTTTACATATCTAACACTGATTGAATAACTTTTTTAATGTAATATTTGAAAAAATAAATAAAAAAATCACAGTTGATTTGAGGAGAAATAAGCAAACTACCTAATGTCAACCAAACCTGCTGACTTTTTACTAAATTGTTGTTTATATACGGAAGTGTGTTTATTTACAGTCCAGGTTACATTTATTCCTGCTTCCAAAAGTTTTCAACATACGCTTCTGTAACAGTAGATAACTTCCAATCTGTATGCCTGAGGACTTCAATGCAGGACTTATACCGTCAAGTCAGAGACTCTGAAAGTAAATGTTATGCTCATCACCTCTGTCCATGACCTCGAGATGACCTGAGCAAATTCAAAATAGCTACTCGGCTCAAAAACAAAATCGCTGGAAACAAAATCTGTGTAGTGCGAATTATAATGTTTTGATTGCCGAATGATCGGTAAATCATATGTTAAAATCAATTAAGGGTTTCTTAGCAGTTTAAGTATAGTTTGATTGTTAGTAAATTGTTTGTTGGGTAGTGCGGATACAACTGGGAACGCCTTGAATCAGAAAATTGGCAAAAAGCGTACATAGCCAACATTCAATAACAAATTCATCGAATGGGACGAAGTTGCATCCACGAATAGACCCAATTTGGTGCTTATAGACCGACATGAAATCCATATCCTTCGAAAGTTTCTGAATTTATAAAATGAGTTGTGTAACTTTCCGTGATACATACTAACAGATGGCTTATTAAACATATCTTAGCAAGTGTATAGCTAGTTAAATTTTGCTTCCAGCTAAAAAACTTCATGAGTTACGATAGAAAATGTAATCGATTGTTGCATACTAGGCTGAGTCAAGGGACACATACCCTATTATTTAGCATAACGTGAACTACCGATTCATTGAATAAGTAGGCTGTTCTTTTGGGCGAAGAAGGCGCTTCCTTTCCTTGTCATAGTTGATTGTTTTGGAAAATTTTAACATTATCATGTTTTCGACAAAAAATCATATTCTAAGTATACCAAACTGCTGCTGAACGGGTTTTGCTCAATACATACGAAAATAAATCAATACAAACGAAAAGTGAGCGTGAGTGTCAGTACATTTGCGCACAATTTTCGAAGGAACTTCCGTATCAGATAATAAAAAAAAATGCTTTTCCACTTTGTCATGAGTTAATTAATGAATATTGCTGTTCTACTTGAAAAAAAAACTTGGTAGATTATGAAATTCAAAAAATACATATTAATAATAAAATGTAGTAGCCAGAAGCCATATACGAAGCCAAAGCGCAATCCGCCAGCATGGCTTGCATCAAATTTAAGGTGCACATACACCACGTGGTAAATTTCGGTGGCGAGCTGAAAGTGCTGGTTGCATATCTAACGGGTGGTTTAGTGACGTAAACTTTATTTATAGATTGCCCTTATTTTGTCGCGTGTGCATAGAAGTAAACACCAATCTACTTCGACAATTTTCACTTTTTTCGACCGACAAAGCTAGTGTTAATTTGAAGGCACTGAGATTTTTTGATTATAAATATATTTCAAAAACTTGTTCTCATATAATACTAAATACGTTCCTGGTTCGAAAGTTTCTAATTTGCAATACCCTTATCAAAATAATTTCGGTAATGTTCACTTGCGGGGCTGATTATGTGTGAGTAGTAAGTAATCTCGGAATGGCTTCACTCTCCAGACATTCGGAAATTGGTTGATGGAGATGTACACTTTCTAGCTCCTGGATTAAAGCTGGTTTCAATGGTCAGAGCATTATATGTACGGATGAAGTGTTGGTGATGTAAACAAAGCAGTGGGTAATAATGGGAAAGGATGTGAAATTTAGTGCTGATTTGAAATCTCGTAGATAGATACTTACACCTCCTTCGTTTCAGCGGTTTCGTTCCTGTATGTGTAATGCGGGCTAGAAAGTTGCAACACACAACATGGATACAGAGATTATTATTCAATGGATTTGCTGTACCTAATCATGTCTACTGGGAGGTAATGGGAGGCGAAACGATTATGTGAACAGTTTTATTTGCATGCATAGAATATAGGGTTTGGTTTTGGAACCAGATAAACCGTATTAATGCACATCTCAAGCTTAGCCAGAAGTGAGTGATGCAGGAAGGGAAGGAATTTAAAAGTTATCTACTAGGTTTAAGCCTAGCACCAAATCGACGATTTCTAGTGTTTACTAGGATGCCTGAAAATTCCCTTTAATATCAAACACGAAAACATTTTCTTAGCCAAATTTGGCATTACTTCTCAACATACTCTCCTTTTAGGTCGATACAGCGAGCAATTTGTTTTATCCCACCCGAATAGTACTCCTGGTGAAGTCCTTCGAAATAGCCAGCGGTTTCAGCTATGAGCTCATCATTTGAGTAAAATCGCTTACCGGTGAGCCATCTCTCCAGGTTTGGGAACAAATAGAAGTCACTGCGGGCCAATTCTGATGAATACGGTGGATGGGGAACCAATTGATACCGAATTTCATTCAATCTTGCTTGAGCAATTGAGGATGAATGAACAGGCGCATTGTCGTGATGATAGAGCTCACTTTTTCTCTGTAAATGCGCCCGTTTTTTCTGGACTTCATACTTCAAACGATCCAATAACGCTGCATAGTATACGCCTGTTATGGATTTACCTTTTTCAAGATAGTCGATGAATATTACACCCTGCGCATCCAAAAAAAAGTAGGCGATAACCTTTCCCGCCGATTGTTGCGATGACTCCGGTGTGTAGTATGAGTGTGAGTTCCATCCATCGTTATGAATCGGCGCACAAACTCCTTCGGATTGCGTGTAAACTTGCTCAAATTCTCCTGAGAGGATGTAACACGAATGCGTTTCTGGTCCATTGTAAGCAAACGCGGCACCCATCGCTCGCAGGGCTTCTTCATACCCAAAACGGAATGCATGATGTTACCAACTCCTTCCATTGAAATGCCTAAAGCCTTAGCTAGCTCTCTCAATTTCACTTTGGGATCCTCCAATACCTGGAAATAACTTATCCAGCTTGGCTTTGGTTCCAGCAGCCGTTGTTTTTCGTAGAAAATAGTATTTTATCAGAACTAGAAACTCGCTTTTTTTTAATTTTTAAAAAAATTTGCTGATCCATCTCTTCTCACTGTTGTCACAAATGAATGTGTGGACAGAAATGTCTGAAATTTTGACAGCCGTCATTCAAGGAATAAAGCTCATAGAAAATGATTCACATTGGCGATTACCAATGCCATCTGTAGGAAATTAAAGGGACTCTTCAGGCAGCCTAGTATGAATACAGTAAGTAATCCGAGAACTGACTCATAATGCGGCCTGATCGTTCATTATATATTTCATAATGTATCATCATGAGATCTAGTAGTAATCCCTAGTAATAATAACACAGAAAAAATATCCGTGCCCAGATCCGTGAACTGCAGTCATAAATTCGAGAATAAGCAAAAATACACAGTGAACTGATCAGGTAATCAGAAACCAGATCGCATTTTTAGGCAAAAATCCTAAAAACATGAATTTGTTACTAGAAATAATAAGAAAAGTTAGTATTTTCCATTTAATTCCAACTACCTTTGCTTATCTTGGCAGATGCGCGTATTTCGTCTACAATGTGCAGACTACTTCAGTGTGTTGTACTAGTCGAGTTATTAGTACGAGACACTGAAGAAGTCTGCACATTGTAGACGAAATACGCGTATCTGTCAAGATAAGCAAAGGTAGTTGGAATTAAATGGAAAATACTAAATTTTCTTCTTATTTATAGTTACAGATATTCCACTACACAGCTCAAAGTCTCTAGGAATCATGAATTTGTTTCTGTGTAAGATGTTTCCTGATCGCTGATGTATCCTTTCCAATAGTTGCTCGTGAATTCGAATATTTTCAATCTTGAACTAAAACCCCATCCAAACTACAAACTAATTTACGTGCACCATCACCGGTGTAAAATCTATTTCAAAAATTAGTGTTGTTGTTTTTGGAAAACCTTCGATGTCAGTTATAAAGATAGATTCCCGCATCGGAAACCAATCATCCTTGAGCTGTCCGAACGAGTGTGATGAACTGATGTTTGTGTGCACTACTCTTAAGGACATACGGTATTATGTCTCTATCACTTCGAAGTTTTCTGAGAATAAACCTCAAATACATTAGGGCTTAAAATCGTTTGCTCCACTGGTGTATCCATTGGTTAGCAATCTCAGTGTTGTTTATTTTTTTTTTTTGTAATTTTTAGTCTCAAAAAACGTGAAGTGATAATAAACCTAACCAATAGTTCATATGGAGTCGTTTCAGCTTAAGTCAGGAGAGGTGGGTGAGATCATAACATGATTTGTTATATTTTACGATTACAAATATTTTCAAAAAAAAGTTTGAACCCGACTAATTTTACAGCATTATTTTTTATGTAAATGTTGATATGTTGTGAGGTCTAAGGTCATTCAAATATTTCTTAGATTAGAGATCAAGAGATAAGTTCGCGCATCAGAATATTTTTTCTATTGTGTTCACAATTGTAAGAACTTCGTTTCGGTATGGTATTTCATCTATAGAAATATCTAAATCTAAAGATCTATAAGACATCTGAAAAATCTTTAGACCATAAAAAACGCCTTTTCGGAAACATTCACATTCGTCAATTTAGTTCATGGACGCCATCTTCATTTTCAAGTGCCCTTAGTCATCCGAAAACTTCTTGGAGTATTAGATCTAAAGATCTTGAAATCAACCACGCTAATAAATGGTTTTTTCGTAGAAAGGGTCGAAACCTTATGTTGATTTCTTTAATTTCAAGTATTTCAGATTATCGAAAAACTACTTGAAGCATATGTCTATAGGCTTTGAGACCGACTTATTGAAGTCTACGAAGTCATATGTCGAGTAATGTATCTACATTTTCAAGTGTTATAGGTCATCCGAGAGCACCTTGGAGTATTGGCCTACAGTATGTCCAAAAAGTATGCCCACTCCGAAAGTTTTACACTAGTTTTCGGTATTTTGAACGTGAACTGTAAATTTTTCAATTGATTTATCAACTAGATGGCATTGGAACAGTACCTAATACTGTTGATAGTAGAAATAATGAGAGGTTTTTCAACATACACGCTAAATTTCATTTATGTTTTCCGTACACTACACTGTAATCTTAATTTCTATCTTGTATCTAACAAACATGGACGTTTTAAACGTTACGCAATTAATAGATAATAACAATACATTAAAAATACGCCAAATTTGTTTTACTAAAACGCAACTATATGGGGTGGATAAACTTTTTTGACATACTGTATATGTTTGTGTTTCCGCAGTATCAAATGGGTCTTCAGACGCGATCATAGGGACAACAACTTCATTTTAGTTTAGAAACACACGTTGAATACTCAGTTTCATTTTCAAGTATTTTACTTTAAGCGGTAATTATTTGGAGTAAATATATCACATCAAAATGTGATCACATTACATCTTGAGATCAACCATTGAATTTTCTGACATTTACTATCATGAAAGCTTCATGCTGGTCCAAAGACACTTATTAAGTAGCCTTTATACAGGGTGACTGGTAATTGGTGTTACACCCAAAAGGAGGTGATAGAAGAACTCATTTGCAGCAAAAAAATATGTGGCAAGGTGGGTCGTAAAATCATTCCTTACCGAGTATTGAACATTTAATTCTGCATTGCCGATCGACAATTGGTATTGTTTTTGCTCGGGTGCTGCCGTCATGGCCAATGACAACAATCAATGTAATTGTACACTCAGCCAAATAATCTTAAAAATTTCATAAGGTTCAACTTATGAACGATGCTTTTGAATTTCATAAGGTTGCCTTATGAACGGATTTTGTTTCACACGACGTTGTTCTTGTACGCCTTTAAGCATTCCTGTTTACAAGTGTAGATATATACTAGTGGGCAAGTCACTGGACCCATAACCCCCACGTTCAAGGTTCGAATCCCGGTTGCTGAATATTTTTATTTTTGCAACATTATTATATTTCATAAGGTAAAGTTATGAAACTCATACTCGGTTTCTTATAGCAAATAATCATAATGCCATCTTATGAATATCGAAAGTTTATTTCGCTGA
>JASCZW010009726.1:41833-65412 GCA_034211315.2 Aedes japonicus
TGTAGCTGACTAATTTCTGTCGAAAGTGTATTTTTTTTATGTTTACTTTCATGTGATGCATCCACACATTCTATTTATTTTATTGCAAATTCGTCAAAATGTTCGCGAAAGAAGTGATCCAAGTTTGTTGCTCGCCCAGAAAAAGCCGAAAGAGATTGACATGGTGGTAGGGTGCCATTTGGCAACAGTGTACGGCATAAAAAAGTCCCTGCAGGATGGTCCTAAGCATCGGAAGCCGGGAAGCGGACGTCCGTGCTTTGCACGCACGCTGAACGTGATCAAATCGGTCCGTGCAAATATTATTCGCAACCCGGTGCGTTCCATAAGAAAACTTGCAAAGAAAGCCAATATTTCGGAGAAATCCATTCGGAGAATCATCAAAGATAATCAAAAAGATCAATATAAGACCTATATGCATCTTCCAGAGCCAGAGTGAAACGCCACTTGATTACGGTCTGGGTCAAGGAACTACGCGTGACTCGTTCCAATAGATTGCTTTCCTTGTTGAAGAAGGAAAAAATGATAATCCTGTTCTCCGACGAAAAGCTTTTCAGCATCGATGCTGTGGCCAACAACCGCACGGACCGGTTCATTTCACCGCGAGAAAATGGAGAACGTTCCGGAAAAAGTGAAATTCAAATTTCAAACCAAACATCCGGCTGGTGTCATAATGTTTGGCTTGGTGGCGTCCAACGGTTTGAAAATGCCGCCTGTTTTCATTGATGCTGGAGTTAAAATCAATACCGAAGTGTATTTCGGTATTTTAAAGGACCAAGTGCAAGCCTGTAACGCCAATTGAATCGAGTTGTTAGTAAACAAAGATTGATCATAGGAGCCAAGCTATGCGTACTCTTTGGTGGGCCTTGATAATGCGTGCAAGTACCCGAGCAAAAGGGAGTATTGTCACTCGGCAATGCAGAATTGAATGTTCAATAACTCAGTAAGGAATGATTTTACGACCCACCTTGCCATACAGTTTTTGCTGTAAATAAGGTCTACTATCACCTCCTTTCTTATGTAACACCAATTACCAGTCACCTATTATATCATTATAATTTTATCTCCTCTTTTTCAAAACCTGGCTACGCCTTTAATAAAGGAAATATTAAACAAATTTTAATCGCTGTTGTTCGTTCATGCAGATATTATTTGTCACTTATTTATAAGTATTTTTCCATCAACCAACATAAAATATTTTCATGAATGGACTATGTTTTAGTCATCTCAAACATGTCCAAGTATCTTTTAGGGTTGCAACCGACAAAAATCATTTCAAAATTCACTTACCTAGAAAATGGATCATGATGATGCCAGAATTGGGGCTGTGTTTGTCTCAGATTGCTCATAAAGCGAGACGAAGGAAAACCGGTCGAATTTGGCTCGTTGACGTTGAGCCGGTTAGTTAGTGCACGGACCTAAACGGAAGCGGAGAACAAAACAATATTTTTGTTAACACAACACATACTTAACTAACAATTTTATGCTTACCCTCGAGAGCAATGTGGAGAATAGGTTCTCTGCGGTCAAAATTTCGAAACCGTCGTCATCATCTTCTTCACCAGAACTGGCCGAGTCGGTTGGTTCTACCGTGCCTCGTTGCGACGGACGAGAACTCCTGTAAATGTTCGAAATTAATTATTAAGGTATTATATTTGATTTTCCGTTGGCTTTTCATCGTTTTCTAGCCACCAGCATTATTTTTCGTACCTTAGCCTGTGCATAGTATGGAACCGTGGCTCTTCGGAGTCACTTTCACGTCCCAGCGAAGTGTGTCGGTTGAGCCTGGAGAATGATGATTCTTCCTCTGTATCTTTTTCGCCCAGAAGGGAGCTGAAAAAAACATACGATATAATAAATTGTAGATTTCTTTTAGATGCACAAACATCTCTGGTAAAACGTTCGCTTCCTCGCTATTATTGAACGTGCTTAATACTGCTGAATCACACAATAACAATTAATTGATACCATTTTGAATTGGGCAAACTATCACTCCAATGGTTTCGTACCTTATTTTACGCGGACGTCCGAGGCGTGCTTTTGAACCAAATCCACTGGTGGTGTTCGTTGTACTCGATTCGGATGGTTCGAGGCTGTTGGCTCGTGGCGTAACAAAACCTCCGCCCTCCACTGAAATAGGAATAATAAACTCTCGCGGACTTTTCTTAATGGGCATGGTTGCCCCACTGCTGTTGACCGATACACTGCCCGATAATGATGGCATTTGGCTTTGTGATATCGTTGTATCCGAATCGTTCGATTCGTTGGTGGATTGGCGAGAGAGCGATCCTCGGGCCGTACCAAACGCATTTGATGACGTTCGCTGGTAGGTGGGTGGCTTTTGAATGGGGATTGTCTGTTCTTTGACCTGTGGCTCCAGGCTGTTGGCACGTTGTTGCGCGGTGAATGATATTGGATGCTCTCGGATTGGTGCACTACGAAGGTCTGGTACTTGATGTTGCATCTCAGTGGAAAATCGCATTGAAGATGACTGAGGTGCTGATACGGGTGATTCGGCCTGTTGAGATAATGTCCTTTATTAAAGAGCGCAACAATATGGTGATAGATAACATGAAGTACCTTCGTTTGTGTTTCCCCGTGCAAATCGACCTTACCGATCTTTCTTCTCGGTAGTGTTGCAGATTTGAGCGTAATTTCAGCATGTGATGTCTTGGTTTCATCCGCCGGTGGGATGCATATATTGCCAACTGATACTTCTTTAAAAAACAATAAGAAAGAAGCAGTTGGTTTTTGGCAAATCGAATTTGTCGAATTTTTGTGAACCTCTAAAATCACGTTTTTGTTTTTTTTTTCTTCAAATGTGTAAAGTTTTTATTAGTACAAGATAAATCTAAGCCAATAATTTGAATTAATTTGAACAATTTAAAGCCATTTTTCACATCATTGAGAATTGTAAATAGAACCAATTCTTCATCGGTAATTTAATAATCATACAGAAATCTCGTGCGCTTACAAATTTATTTACAATCGCTGAAACGTTAAGAAGCTCTTGGATATAAGAAGGGTTTTTTACGTTTAATCTTTAACTACAAGAATGTGATTTCAAAGTCTACTAATTATTATTTGAAATGGTTATTAGTTGATGTCGTTTTCGTCTTTGCTCCGTACTCTAGTTTCATAGTCAGTTCAAAAACGAAAACAAATGTGCAATACTCACTCCTAGGCACAGACATGGTCTCGATAGTGTCCGGTCCGAATCGGAACTGCTTGCTGGAAGCCGAACTGGTAAGTCCAATTCCTCCTGTGGAAGAGCGTCCATTTGCTCCGAAAGGCATTGGGGGCTTTCGAAGGCGACCGATCGGAATCGCGTTGCTAATGATTTCGCGGGCATTTTTCAGCTTCCTCTCCCGTTCATTTTCCTCCGACATGCTTACGTTTTCCGTCTTGGTACATAGTTGATCGATGGTGTTGGACTCGGGTCGAACTTTACTTAGGAGGGCGATCGAGTTCTCCATTGAGCGACGTGCTTCTTCAAGTGAAAAACTACTGACAGAACTCTTCGAATCGCTCTCTTTGACTTCCTCGAATTCCAGTTTCCCATCGCGTCCAATGATTTTGTCGTCACTTGGAGATAAGGAGGAGTACAGGTCAGCTCCGCTACTCTGACAGCTTTGGTCAGGTGATGGTATTTCAGACTCCACCTTTTTGCTCATTTCATAAGGAGATGGCCTGAATGCTGCACTAGAGGATGCAGAATTGTTCATGGATGTTTTGCGTTCAAATTCCTTTTTGTAGTTTCCGACAGTTGGAACTCCAGGAAGAGAAAACTTTTTAAATTTGTCGTTATTTTGATTGTTCATACTCTGGAATTTTTCGGCAGTTTCCAAAATACGGGATTTACGCCGCTCAGCGGGTTTGGTGAGATTTTCTTCTGGAAGACTGTTCTTGCGTTCTAAATTGGAAGCCGATTTAACTTGTGCAAATTCTTGATCTTGTTTCGATACCTGATTAATAGCTGAGCTAAGATCAACGGTTTTGTTTTTACTAAATACTTTTTTATATGGAACCTTTTCGGGTTGTTTTTCAGCCTTTTCAAGTTTCTCTAATCTAGCTTTAACGCCTGATACTGTTTTAGGAGGCGATTCGACCTTTGGTGTCGGTGGTGTCGTGGGTCGAGCTTCGTTGGTTTCCGATAATGTTTCTTCAGGTGAGGGAGATTTAGAAACAGGTGGTGTAGAAGTTTGTTGAAGCAATTCGTCACACATGTTTTCTAGATTTTGTAAATCTTCTAGAACATCCTGGGCTGCATTTGGGGCGTTTGCCGTGGCTTCCTGTTCAGTAGGCTCAAATTCAGGTTTTTCAATTTCAATTACCGGAGTTGGACTAGGTCTAGGAGATTGCGAATGTTCAATGTCCATATCTTCAGGAATCACAGGTTGGCATTGGTCTAGTTTAAGTCTGTCTGCTGCTTTTTCTTTTTTCTTCACGGCTCCAGTGGCGTTCTCGGTTGATACAGTAGGCTCAAGTTTACGTTTAGGCTGTGCCGGACTATTCTCAGACGGTGTAATAGTACGAGTTGGTGATGGCATGAGAGCTGCCTCCCCTCCGGCAGCCACCATATCAAGTATTCGTCGTTCTGCCTCGGTGGCTCCCATATCGATGATTGATCCAACAGAATGACTTCGTTGTATTCTTTCCTTCGGTTTTGCTTCATCCTGACCACTCCCAACTAGTACTTGGTCAGAGGTCACCGATGGTGGAGCCAGAGAGAGCAGCACATCCAATCTAACCGGAGTCTGATTCGCTAATTCTTCTGCAAGATCTAGGCATGATCCATCGTAACCTTCATTTACCCACCAGTGGTTACAAATTTGTTCTATATTCGCCCTCCGTTGCGGACATACCGTTAACATTTCTCGGATCAAAGGAGACGCTCGAGATGGTTTTTTCGGTTCGAAATAATCACCTTGACTAATTTGTTTCACAAGCCTTTTAAAATTGGCACCATCAAATGGCATTGCACCGTAGACTAGAGTATACAACAAAACACCAAGGGACCAGCAATCTACTTCTGGTCCCAAGTATGGTGTACCTTTAACAATTTCCGGCGATGCGTAAAGCGGAGACCCGCAGAACGTTGCCAACAGTCTTTGCTCGTCAAATACATTGGATAGACCGAAATCGGCGATTTTGGCGTGGCCGTTCTCGTCCAGGAGTATATTTTCTAACTTTAGATCACGATGGCATATCTTGTGCTTGTGACAGTAGTAGATGGCGGTCGACACCTGACGGAAGATTCGACGAGCTTCCTCTTCAGTTAAAACCTTACGCTCTGATAGATAATCGTATAGCTCACCACCCGCTGCAAATTCCATGACTAGCACCATTTTCTCCCGGTTCTCGAAAACTGGAAATTAGAAGTAAAACTCTTCGTCAGTGATGCTCATAACCCCGGTTTATTTGAAAAATTGTCTTTTTATTGTGTGTATCACATTAATAATGCTGTAATAATATACTCTCAGGAAAAATACAAATGTGCAAGAATGGATATATGAGCTAAAATAAATGTGTGGTAAAATCAGGGCTGCCAGTTTTCCCTAGATGTTTTCCCATGAGTTTGCCAGAATTGTGAATAATTCGCTTTTGAGATACAAATATTTGAAAAAGGTAATGACCGGGAATTCAGAACATTTTAAGACAATTGTTTAACATTTCTCGGAATGCTATATCCCGGAATGAGATTTCCCGAAATGGTACATTTTCCGGAACGAAATTTCTCGGAACGAAATTTCCTTAACGAAATTTTCAGGAATGATACATTTCCCGGAATACATTCTCGGATAACATACCACCACAGACAAACAGACACAACACATACGGTTTCTTAATCGATCACGCATTTAACGGTCAATTATAATGTTTCTTAGTTGATAGTATCGCCACAGGTAGTGCTCAACAGATGACGCTTGTGTTTTAATGAAGATGATTTGATTTGGAAAATGATCAATGTGTTATGTCTATTTGTCTGTGATACCACCTTAAAAAGTTTTTTTGGAATGAAAAACTATTCCCAATCAATGCTTAGCAAAGAAATATTTGCTTCGTTATTTCGAATAATAAGGATTAAAGGGAACGTTTGAGGAAAATGCCTTAAAAATAAATAATCTGATATATTTCGTGAATGACCTGAACCGAGAAAAAAAAATTTCAAAGAAGATGTAAGTCCGGAAAATTGACCATTCCGGGCAATGAACTGATCCGGATAATGGTATTCCAGGATATTTTATTCTGAGAAATGGCGTGTCGGGTCACCACCCCTAGGACCCTTCGACCCATTTTGTACTACACTTTTTAAAACAAGACTACCATAAATTATCAGCTCTGCTGACATCCCGACCAGAAGGAAACAACCAAATTATTTCGAATTTGGTATTCAGTTACGCTTTTTTTAGAACAGAGGTTGTAAGAATTCAGATAAAAGATGTAGTTAAAATAACAGAAATTTAATCAAAAAATCCTCAAGATGTAACAAAATTACAGCTAACTACATATGAAAAAAAAAAACTAATTGATTTCTTAACACAGATTGGACTTCTAATGGCATTATATCTTAATTTGTTATTAGTATGTTATTGAATTATCCAGATGAAAACGTTTATAACAAATTTATATAATAATCAGTTAGTCGAAACTAGATTTGCAATAATTTTGTTATTTTTATGTTATACCCTTCTGGTCGGGATAGTATAAACCACTGCACAGTGGTTCAGAATGCGAATTTAGCTGGAAAGATAAATTTTCAGCCTAAGTTTGAAGTGTTGAATTGCACAAAGTTGTTTCTAATAACAAGGCGCTTCTTTTGGTGTAAATGGTGATCCGTATTTTCAGAGAAATTGAAGATCTAACTTTTTTTGGTTTGCAGAAATAAAGGCATACATTATTCGGAAAAGTTGTAGAATAAACAAATTCAAGCAACTTTGATGGTATAATTTTGTCTCTACGTTTTGATATGGCCGAATAAGAGCATTTTTCCGGTGTCCCAATAGGAAAAAAAAAGTTTTTTGGCCTAATTTTTTTTTCAAATTTGCCAACAACGTTACCTTCAGATGATTTGTGTAACTTAAAAAGATGAAGTGTTTTGAAGCGTAAATCTTGCCGATGTCTCTTGTAGTTAGCGAATAATTAACGGTTTTCTTATAAAATTACGCCCTTTTCGAATGTATTTTACTCAATTTTTAAAAAAATTATCTATCTCCAGTTTTCAGACATAATATGCAATAATAAAAATCCTTAAAAATTTTGTTATAAATTTTTTTTTAGTATGCCCCAACTAGAAGAACCAACATTTGAAAAAGGCCTATTTTGTTGTTTACAAAAACAATAATAACTTTTGTTTGACATACGATAGAGATAATTTCAGTACAACAAAAGTTGTAACTTTTATTGTTCTAGAACCAACGTGAAGACAACTTTTGCTGAAATTTTGCTGAAAAATTTAAAACAAAAAAGTTACAACAAAATAACTGATTCTTATAGGGACACCCTAAGCTTGCTCTAATTCGGTCATATCAGTGCTCTAATTCGGTCATATCAAAAGGTACAGAAAAAAATATAACTTCAAAGTTGCTTGAAACTTTTGACTCAACAACTTTTTTAAATAATGTATGCCTTTATTTCTGAAAATAAGGACCACCCTAGTTTACATTCACACCAAAAGAAGCGCTTTGTTATTAGAAACAACTTTGTGGAAGACAATTTTGCTCCACAACTTCAAACTTAGGCTGAAAATGTATCTCTCGAGCTAAATTCGCATTCTGTGCCACTGTGCACTGATACTAGCATAACGATCTGCCCTGACTTGGTTGTGACCATCATTGTGATTTCAATACCGTGGTCATTTTGAAATTTACTCTGAAACGATAGATAACCTATTTTGTCTTAGGCCGTATCGAAAGTCTAGGTTGTTTAAATTTTAAAACAATTAATAATAATTAATACATTTGGGTTGTTTTCCAATTGGAGGCTTATAATTAGTTTTCACGTAAATTTGAAGGAGGATTTTTTTTCAAATAACTCTGCTAGTCATTCTGTGAGAAGAGCAATTAAATCAGACAAACACCTTCTCAGAATCGTCCGATCAACAACAGAGGAATTTTTGAACATTTCAATCTATTATCGAAATATCAAGTTTAAGAGAAAAATTACCAATTGGTACACAGTCTTGGTGAATTTTTAGCTTAATTTTATATTTTAAAAGTGAAGTAAAATGTTCAAAATCTCTCTATTGATGATCGGTCGAATGGGTATTTGTCCAAACTGCTTGTTCTTCTGTCAGAAACAAACTTTGCTATACAAGCATCTGTCATCTGTCAAGCTTAAGTAAAAATGAATTTCAATTCTTCAATTGGAACACATTTCCAATATTTCATTGAATTTTTTTAAAGTTTTAACTTTAAAGATTCCCATACGAATGTATTCAGATAGGTAGAGGAAAGGCTTGTAAGATGGAACAACGCCAATTTTGACATTCATAGCGACAACACAATCGCGCTGACAAGTGTAAACCTCATTTTTTTTTACTATTCTTCAATTTTCATTTGCTTTTGGAGAGAATACACTCATTCGATTTAGCTCTTCCAGGTTTCATTGTTCGAAAGTGGTTGAATAATTAAAATAGCAATTATTTCTTGCGCTTAGTAAGTGGAAATTTCCCATCGATATGAAAAGGTTAACATTGGTGTTGGCTAGCATTTTTGGTGTATTTTTATGATCCAAAGGCATTTCCAAACAAATCGTAAAGTGAAACAATTGTTTAATGTTTTGTGTTTATGGCGTCATGTTTGTAAGATGGAACACTGTTGAGCTTATACGATTGAACTTTTTTTTTTTTCGTTTTAAAACATATGAATGACATTTTTAATGTTTAAAAATGCCATGGAATCAATAATAAATTCAAATATAATATACATTTTTTGAAAATGCAATTTTCGATGAATTTCGAAAAAGGGCCATAATTTTTTTTGATGACTACAAATAATCAGTTCCGTGGGAAAACTTGGAGCCTCTTAGTTTCTCTTTCGAAAAATCTTCGAAAAAATAAAAATTATACATGTTACGAGCCAAAAACGAATCGTGTTCCATCTTACAAGCCTTTCCTATACATTTGACAATGCTGCAGCTGGATGAGTTTTCACCAAGTAATGTATTCGCATCCTAGAGCTATAAAATAACGCACCGTCACCCATGCCGACTTACCTTCATAGATGTGTATGATGTTCGGATGCTGCACTGAGCTCATAATTTGCACTTCTCTTCGTATCCGAATGAGGTCCGCTTCAGTTTCGATTTTGCTTTTTTTTATGGTTTTGATGGCGACCTCCTGACCGGTTTCCTTATTAATACCTAATTGCACCTTACCGTACGTGCCCTGGCCGAGCTTTTTGATTATATCAAATCTGCAGCGAACGTTTGCAAAGAAAGGAACAGAAGGAAAGGTAGGTAGGTATTATAAATTTGTAATGATTTCTCCCTAAGGGGAGAATATACACCGTAATGAGTGGTAGATATTTACATAGCAAAGGAATAAGGAAAACCTCCCCGGTGAGAAATGACACTTACCGTTGTCTCAGTTTTTTCCTGTGATTATTCATTTTCACGGTACCGGTATTTTCAATTCCACTCATTATGTTCTCAATGGTTGCTTTCTGTGGGGCGAATTGTTGAGGAGGAGGCACAGCCTCTCCGTTGTTGGTTGCTTCTCCTATCACCATTTTTAGTTAGTGTGCGGTTTGCCTATATAATCTAGTTGCTCTTGGAAGGACGATGATTCGGGCTGGTCCGTTGGTGTTATGCCTTTCACTCTGATCGATTATCCAATGTAATTAAAGCAAACTCCTTCACAGTCGTAATTAATTCCTGTGTATAAACAGAAGAGAACCATTATTGAAGATGGAACACCACGAGTGGGAACAAGACTCTTAATATTAAATCAATAGTGCCACTATATATTTCAGAAGCTAGAATCGAGTTCGCAAGTAGTCGTGTCTGGCAGCGAGACAAGTTTTTCGGCAACGATACCAGAGCAGAGGGCATTTTGAACAGTGGGTAACACTCAATGGATCAACTTTTCTTAATAATGCCAACGTGGTTATACAGTTACTCAATGAGAATTCGGGATGTGTCAGTAGAATAGTTGAAAATTTGATGTTTGAAAACTCTCCAGCGAATTTAAGTGGAAATTTGCTTCAGTCTGTAATTTCACCGAAAAAAAGTAAATCCCTACGAAAACGAACTTGTCAGCCGAGCCAATGTCGGTACATGTCGTTTGCCAAAACGTCTCACGAGATCGCATGTTAAGAAAGAAAAAAAAAATCAGAGTTTAAGCGACATGGATTGCATCATATTGGCTCATGTGCTTGTTGCAGTACATGTTTATTTTTGTACTGAATTACTTACGAGATTGGCGTTGATTTGCACGCATTCGAAAGTCATATGATTTGATTAGTGCAATTTGTAAACAAACTCCGCATTTCTACTCAATGCTCAGGTCAAAATGCGATTGAATATGGGCCAGTTTATTTCGATTGTTGTTAACTTTTTCCTCAGCAACTACTGGGATGATTTTTATGAGACAGACAATAGTTTAAGGTATGTTAACGATTTGAATGTTTATAACATTACCCCATCAGTTCAAGAAATATCTTTCGAATACATTTCTGTATTTCAATATTTAATGTTATAAAGGCACTTCCACAGTTATTAATTAAGAGTTTTCGATGCCAGCTACGATTTTTGCCTCAGTATGATTATGTGGCCAGTACAATCATACCCTATGCCCAGGGAGTCGAGACATTTTAACGAAAAATTCCGAGACCGAATCGAATCGAACCGGAAATCGAACTCAGCCACCTCCAGCATATTTTCGATTCGGTTGATGGCCTCTCCTTTGATGAGATGTTCATTTTTATTTTTGCTGTGTATAAGAATTGATTACACTCAGTCATGTTCCGGGTTCCTCACAGGAAGTAATCAGTTTTAGACTTGAACCCATCTTGCAATTCCTCTAATCACATAAATATTTTTTTTCCATGTACCATTGTATTATTAAAACTTCAAAGTTATAGCATTAGATGGTTACATATTTTCAGTTCGAACGAAATCTCGAACCTTCTTCTTGATGGAGCTTATCCTAGTCCGAACAGTGGAAATGGACACGGAATCAGCGCATTTCCTTCATTTTGTCCGCCTTTGCTGGATGTCCTTGACTGCTCCGCCGCTTCGTCAAAGTCGCTGCTTTGAAATTGTCCAGTATTTTTCGATTAGTTGAAATTCCGAGCAATTCGGAGGATTCGTCGGCTTGGAGGACAAAATTGATATTGTTGGCAGCATACCACTCCAGAACCACCTTGGAGTAGTGTCAGCTGGCCAAATCGGGTCAAGAGATGACAGAACCATGGGAATGGCGCCTGTGCAGACAACACATCAAAATGTGCTTTCTGTAAAGGGAACTCCTCCTCATGCTCTCTCGCCGTGCCCACCGTACAAACAACGCGGGAAAGAAAAATCCAATTACTCCTGGTTTTCGTAGTACTAACTACACCCAGGACTTCCCATCTCTTCCGGGGACTTCAAAAGCCCATACAGCCTCGATTTTAAGAACAGAAGTCCCTTCTCCATCAGAGCTGTTCTCATCTGATTTACGGGTTGTGATGCATTCCCTCTTTGTAAAGGGTGTCCACGATGAAATTGCCACACACAAAATTGATTCGCAAAATTCGAGTTTTCATCCGATTGCCATCAAATTTTCAGGGATTGAGAAATAACTATTAAACTTCATTTTACCATTTTACTCATATTTTATTTACAGTCCATACGCAAATGCCCGCACCTTGGCCTTAACCCCGGCCATAAGATTCTGCACAACCTGTGAATCAACCGTTTTTTGCATGTAAACCCATACTTTCTTCAGTTCCTCGACTGTCTTCACTACCTTAGGTCGTTTAGGAAGGTGCTTCTTCATAATCGCCCAGTACTTCTCGATGGGGCGGAGCTCCGGAGTGTTGGGAGGGTTGAATATTTTCGGCACGAAATTGACCTTATTGTCCGCATACCACTTCAGCACGTCCTTGGAGTAGTGGCATGAGGCCAAATCCGGCCAGAAGATTGTTGGGACGTTGTGGGCCTTCAGGAAAGGAAGCAGCCGCTTCTGGACGCACTCTTTTATGTACACCTGTCCGTTCATCGTGTCCTGGGTCACGAAAGGTGCACTCCGCTTCCCGCACGTGCAGATGGCTTACCAAACCAGGAATTTCTTCGCAAATTTGGACATCTTCTGAGTGCGGACATGCTCCGGAACGCTGAACTTATCCTTGGCCGTGAAAAACAGGTTGCCGGGGATCTGTTTGAAGTCAGCCTTCACATATGTTTCGTCGTCCATGATGAAGCATTCAAATTTCGTCAGCATGTTGAGGTACAACTTCCTGGCACGGGTTTTGGCGGACTTGTTCTGCTTCTCGTCGCGATTAGGGGCCTTTTGTACCTTGAACGTTCGAAGCCCAGCCTTAGTTTTGGCCTTCTGAACAAAACTTCGGCTTAGGTGCAGCTTCTTAACCACATCCCGAACGGAGGCGTTCGGATTTCGGTTGAAGGCCCCAACTACGCGGTTGTGATTTTTGGTGTTGTACGGAATACTTTTTCCTTCACTTCTGGGCTTCCGATCGGTGGTCAACCGTTCCTCGAACTGCTTAATCACTCGCGACACCGTGGAATTCGCGATTCCCAACGTTTTAGCGATGGAACGATGCGAGAGATCCTTGTTCTCGTAAATTTCTCGATTCCCTGGGCATATAGGGTATGATTGTACTTGTCACACAATCATACTAATGCAACAATGGTACCTGGCATCAAAAGTTCTCAATTAACAACTGTGGAAGTGCATTTAGAACACTAAGTTGAGAACAAGAAGTATGCGAATTGTGAAAGCAATACGCTTGAAACGCTAAAAGAAGAAAAAGATGACACGCGTGGAGGAGGAGTTCATTTGAGGATCAAAAAGTACTACTCGTTCTATAGAGTGATTTATCCTCCAATTCCAGGTATTGAAATTGTCACATGTCAGGCTGTAATTGAAATCAAAGGCCTTTACATCGCTTTTGTATATATTCCTCCTAGAGCCTAAATTAACCAAAAACAATTTACAGATATATGTTCGGTCCTTCCTGCTCCACGGTTGATCATGGGAGATTTTAACTCTCACAGTACAGGCTGGGGAAAACTGTATGATGACAATCGGGCTTCCTTGATATATGACCTCTGTGACAACCTATATATGATAGTTCTTAACAATGGAAAAGTTACAAGTTTGGCTGGTACATCCTCAGTTGGCAGTAGATAAGACCTCACAATTTGTTCGAATTCATTATAGTTGGATTGCACATGGTAGTGATCACTTGCCCATAAAAATTGCGATTCGAGTTCGATCCGTCGGAACACGATAGGATCAAGTTCAACTTGCCTAAGAACCTCCCAGACATCGCTAAGAGGCGCATGTTGAACTTGTTTAATAAGTTTCTGGAACTCAACATTGTACCGGATGATTGGAGACGGGTGACAGTTATTGCCATTTTAAAACCTGGTAAGCCCGCGTCCGACCACAACTTCTATCGACCTATCGCGAGTTATTATGCATTCGAAAGTTGTTGGAGAAAACGATTCTTTTCCGTCTGGACAAATCGGTTGAGACGAACAATCTGCTTTCAGATACTCAATATGGTTTCCGTAGACGTAAGGGAAAGAACGACTGTCTCGCGGTGCTATCTACAGAAATTACATGGCTTTTGCTTAATAAGTGCAAATGGCTTCTGTATTCTTGGATATCAAGGGGGCTTTTGACTTACTATCTTTTAAAGTTCTTTCAGAAAAACTCCAAGCTTGTGACTTTTCTCCATTTATTAATATTTTTTGTATAATTTGCTGTCAGAAAAACTTATGAACTCTTCTCTTGAAAAATCTAAAGCTCCTTGATTAAGCTACATGGTTCTCCCCCAGGGATCATGTTTAAGTCCCCTTTTGTATAATATTTATGTCAAAGACATTGACGGTTGTCTAAGTAAGAACTGTACGTTGAGACAACTTGCAGATGACGGCGTAGGGATCCATACAGGATACCTTATGCAATTTGTCTACTTGGACTCTAGAGCTAGGTATCGAATTCTCTAAGGAGAAAATAGTGTTGTTTGTTTTTCTTCTAGGGAGCATAACCCAGCACAACCGAAGTTTCAAATTTGGGGTAAACCGATAACTCATTCTATGTCATTTGAATATCTTGTTCTGGTTTGATTCTAAGTGCACTTGGAGATCCCACATTAAGTATCTGTAGCGAAAGTAGTGTCAGCAAAGGATCAACTTTCTTCGAACAATTACCGGAACCTGGTGGGGAACGTTATACCGGACAACGATTTTGTCGGATATAGATTACGGTTGCTTTTTATTTTCTGTCAGCGGGAATGCTTTTTTTCCTATTTTTCGCCAACAGTCACTCGTCAGCTGGCAGGATAAAAGGAGCGAAGGAGATTTGGGTCGATGTCAATATATCCCGAAGGAGTCAAATAGTCTTGGTCTTGGTGGATGGATGTGAATCGAGACTTCATTCGTGTGATGTCTCGCCTCATGTCCAATCATTTTTTGAACGCTCATTTATACCGTGGTGGGATGTGCGACAGTTATCTCTGTGAACATGGGCAATGTTACCAGGACTAAGATCACGTAACTTGATCATTTGCTGAGCATCGTGGAGTCAGCTCTGAGTTTTATGATTCCCTTCGGGCTTGAGGTAGACAACCCAATCTAGTAGTTCGAGACATCTGGACTGTACGCGATATGTAGTTCATGAAACTGAAGCGTGGTAAAGCAGAAGTCGTATGCCAAAAATAAATCCAATGAGCGGGAGATAGTTTCTCTCCCATGGAGGGGATTTGGGAGTGTGAACAGACAGTTTGTTAGAACCATTTAAGTAGTATATGAATGATTCATTCCTGCCCTCCGCTCAAAAACTGCTTCTATTCAATTTTCACAGCCTCCCGTGCGTTAACGGAACTATCAATACTTTCTCTTCACAATTTCGTTCTAACAACAAAATTGCTGTCACTCCTAGAGCCTCATGGTGATGAAAAATTATTTCCTTCTTAAACAACATCATCATTTGATTGTTGTTTGATTAACCTATGTGTTAAGTTTTAACTGTTTTTGTTTAGTTTAAAGTATTTATGCTTTTTTTTTTTCGAAAATAAAAGATGCATAGTTTTAACTAGACGGTTTATAATTTAAAATATGTGTGTTATGTCCCATCCGGTTAATTGTTCTCCTATCAATCTCGAGAGTACCGCGATTAATCGGTATCATTAGTTTGAAGATAACTGATGTATATAATGAAAACTTGGCTCTGTAAAATTGATTAGATTGAGCCTGTTCAGATAAATAAACTTGTAAAAAAAAGAAACAATTGCTACCCTTCATCAAAAACTACAAAAAAATATTTGTTCTGGCCCGAATTGGCATCATGCCATTATCGGTATCTGAAGAGTCTGTACAAACTCTTATGGATGGAGATAAGTACAAAGTTCTAAAATTAAATTCAAATACCTAATAACTATGTGTTGACTTCATAAATAGTTAAATTATATCCCATTAATCTGGAATAAACAACTACCATTGAAATTTCATTTGAAATTTGTGTTTTACTTTAGTTTTGAGGTGTCCGGATGTTTGTGGATACAACCTAACTTTCTTTTCTAAGATAGTGGAACCTAACCAAGTATAAAGACAAAATTTACTCATATTTCAATAAAATTTTACAAGTTATCTGCTGTTGTGGTTCTGAAATAATAACTGGAAATGAATAAATTAAACTTCGTAACAGCTCGTTGTTTTTAATTAAACTTAACGTTTGCATTAAGAAAACAATGACTTTTTCTTTGGATGGTGATAAAAAAAAGCTTAGACAGATAATTGCTTTCGATAAATTTCCCATGAAAGTTAATTATTAAAGCATATTTGTAGAAAAAATTCTACGCCTTTGCGAGGCGGCCGAAAACATGCGTGTAGGCATGTTTTTGAGTTCTTCTATAAAGAAATTCTTGTTATTTATCAATTTCTCCTCAGTTTTCGCGACAAAATTGTAGGAGTAGATCTCAGTGTTCGCCGACTTGGGTATCACATCGATATTAAGCCGGTCCATCTCCTCCAATGATCGCTTCGAGTAGTAGGCTGACGCCAGATCCGGCCAGAACACGACCTCATGGTATTTCTTGATGAACGACGCAACTTCCGGCAGGCATTTCGTACTGTAAATTTCCCCGTTCCCCGGCCAGTCCGGAACGAAAGAAGAGCGGCTTTGACATCCTCTTCTCGCTGATTGTCAGCCACAGCAGCACCTTCTTCGAGAATTTGGTGTGTGAAAAACTACACCTCTGAGCTTACTTCCTTCGCGGGGAAAGTAAAATACGAAGTGCCCTGCCAGTCGTGGCCATCCAGAGTGAGATAGGTCTCGTCGTCCATAACCACCGCCACGTCGCGATTCGCTGGGAAAATCGAATTGACCATCGTATTCAGCCGCTGCCGCTGGGTCATTGACTGCAGCTCCGAAACCAGTGGACGCGACTTCCGCTTCCTGACATGTATGTTCATGTTCGCCAGGTACTTTGTCACTGTTTGGCCGGTTGAACCGACCTCCCGACCAAGCGCACGCGATGAGGCTTTTTTCCCTCGATCTATTTTGTCGTCAATTTTTGTCCATTTTTTTTTAAATGCAAACGTTAAATTGAACTCCTCTCCCATTAACCTTCTCGTAAGACGTAGCCTCATTCGAAATTCAGGCGTTTATAAATATCGCGTTATTTTATGCCTAAACTCAGCCCTCTCTTCTTCTTTTCTTCTTTTTCTTTAAAACTTATTGCGTATCACAATCAGTGTTGAAAATTGTCATTTCGACTTAAGTAGTTACTTGGTTCACAAGCTGAATTCCTGAAAATGATCTGCAATTCAAAGTTTTAGAATTAAGCAAGCGCAATAGTTTCAATTATTGCGCTTGCTTAATTCTAAAACTTTGAATTGCCATAATGTTGACATCGAAAGTGTTATATTTAGTGTAATGTTCAAATGATATTCAATGGTGAATATCATTTGAATATTCTGTTGTTCCGTTCTCACGCCTTAGATGCTAAAGTTAGAGCAATACATTGTGACACAAATCTATGGAATCAATCAAGCACATCAATTTCATCCAACATGACATTTTGGAAATCAGCATCTGGACGAGTTATCGGCAAATTAATTGCAATCGTACTAATTACAATAAGCTTATTGCAAGCTCTCAACTTGTTCTAGATGCCAAATCTGTCATTCCAAATGTGCATACGATAACGCAGAGTATTACATGATTCTTTCAAACTGTGTATAAACACCTGACACGCGATATAATCCAACATCTACCAAACCTGGCTGTCAACTAGAACGCAATGTATGTAATATCAAATTCATCAAAGTTCTGTGTATATTGCAGCTAATGATAGCTAATGATAGATTAGCTGGAATGTTTCGAAATTCACAAAAAAATATAAATATCAACCCATCTCAATATTCATTGTTGAAAAACATCAATGGGTTGTGAAGTCGATAAACCCCCACATTGTTATGTAGCTTATAAACTATACTATAATGATGCATGATGCATGATCGGTTCGCTCATAACACGAAAAAGTACAACTATCATTGGTCAGGAAAATGTGTCAGGACTATTATTGGGTCGGGAAAAAGTCGAACTAGTGCTAACCAGTGTCTTTTAAGAGTTTAAAAATGTAGGTGCTCCACATCCGCAAATTAATATAAATGGAAGCGCATGGTCTGCCATCCAACCGACTGTGTTCAAACTTTCTTGTGCTTGCTCTTTAAACAATGCCCGTGGAAGTGGGAAAAAAGACATTCTTCATTTGGAAATTAGCGCACGGGATAGGATCAGTCTACTACCGGAGGATGGCTGGTAGATATTAACAAGTGGCCTTCATTCTCGACAACGGCTCTGGCTGGTCTCTGTCATTCGTTTTGAGTTATAAATAGAATCACTATTAGCCAACAGTGCCTCCTTCTGAGCGTATATTTTCTTTCGTTTTTCTTTCAGCTGTTTGAATCGGTTTTCCTCTGATGGTGCGTGTAAACGAGTGAGGAGTTGGAAAAAGCACCAATACACAGCATGAGGGATGAGGTTTTGATTTTCAAAGTCATATGCAGAAGATTTTTCAATACATTTTTTTCACAAACGTCGCACTTTGAATGAAAATGTGGAATAGTTTATACTTCGCGAACTTCATAGGCGGAATTATTGATGCATTGGGCAAGGCTATAATGAAAACGAATTGTGCTACGCTTCTCAGTTGATGAGTACCATAAATTTCGATGTGGCACCAACCATACGTACCTACACGTACATCAGCCGGAAAAGAGGAAAATGGCGAACCGTTTCGTTATAGTGGAGATTATTTTCGGTTGGCAAACTCAGTTCACATTAATTTATAGCTTCGGTTTTTGGTTGCTTTCCGCAAGGGTCGTGAATGACCTGCTGTATTCGCTGTTTGGGTAATTTCTTGATTCACCTTTTTTCGTTAAAAAAAACTTCTAGTCTTTAGAGCTTGCTTGGCACTGATCTACATCTACATTACCGTGTAATGCAATAGAAGAAACGATCACTTGCTTTACACAACTTTTTTTTTTAGCAAAATTCCGATGAATAGCTACAATTTGGCAAACAATCTTCCACCAAAAATTTGAATGAGGCTGCACATTTTTAACAAATTCTAGAGATTTCACACTCACATGCTTCGTTCACGAAAAACGCACGACTGACAATTGCACGGATATTCTCTTGCTGACTGATCTTGCATTTCTATCTCTCTGAGCGAAACTTTGACTGAACGATATTCACTTAGTTGAATGTACTTTAAAATGAATGAGTTCAAGATTCTAATGTATTTTCAAGCTGCATAAAAGTATAGGCCAATGCAAGTACTAATATGAACTACGAGATTTTTTCATAGCAAATGGTAAAGATCGACTAAGCCAACAAGCGTGAAAAATACACACGATCTACTGTTCAAGCAGCCGTAGGTTCACAAATTTCCACGGAAAACACTAACTTGGCTTGTGTGTTTTCCGCATTTTCTCCCAGACGAGACATGGTTGGTAGCTGTGACTGGCAGCGATCGCTCTCGTCTTCTTTTAAGTGAGCGATGGACGTTGGGTCTTCTGCGATCTACGTTTATGTTTACGCGATTAAATTAGGGATCGCGAGCAGCAGTCGGGTGAAAACAAAATTCCCACTTGCTCTAGTTTGGGTGTGGGAAACCCACATTCATTCTTTGGTATTGGTAATATTCGAATCAAATTGGCTAGTAAGTGCCAAATTATTTCAACGTGTTACATACACTAACATCGACCGCATGTAGACTTAAAAAAATGTTGCACGCGTTTGTTTTTCCTCGTGTAGATGTCGGTGGTAATGATCCTGTACGTTGTATTGATGGGAGAACTAAGAAATTAACGAAAACTGTGGCAGGTATGTGCTGCGACATTTCCTTGTTCTTTGAAAACGCGCCAAACAAAAATCATCTCCTCGTTCATCTGCGCAGGCATGGCAAAAGTCCTTCAAGTAGTGAAACAAATCTTGTCTTGATTACTGGCGTTTTAACTGGTTGAAAACAGTTCGGAAATGAATGTTATATGACCATATAATCATTCCCATTGACGGATGCACGTGAAGTAAATTCGTCGTTGAAAAGCATATATGGCGCTCGGCAAAAAAGGCAATTGGCGCATCGCAAGCGCAGGTCTTGGTGTAAATGTATTTAGCGCTCGGAGAAGATTCTATACTATTCGGTTTGAGTTATTTATTTATTTAGTTATCTTATTTTTGTTAATTCATTTGTCAATTTTCTGTAGTCTTAATGAATCTTAAGCAACACTTGCAAACATTCATCATTGACTGAAATTGCTGAAACGGAGAGCACACATAGCTAGACGATAGGGAGCGTTTTAGAGATAAATAGACTCTAACTTCACGCGGTGGCATAATGATTGGATCACTTCAGGGAGGAATTTTAAGACTTTTCGTGGACGTAGCTCCATACAGAAGTCTACGAGGGGGGAGGGTGGTCTTCGATTTACAAAAATGAGTCTACGTGGTTTAAGAACAGGTCCCAATACCCTAGCTGCAATTTGTTGCTAATATCCGAAATATATCTGTCAGGAACGGGGGACAACCAGGGATGTCACTCGGGACCACGGTATCATGTGGCGACCAATGATGGAAATTTGTGTCATGTTGTTGTAGTTTAAAAAAATAAAGAAAGTGGTCTACAAAAGTTTGAGTCTCGCGCGCGGTATACAGGTATAAAGGACTTCTTTTTGAATTTATAAAAAAAATTGGCCTCTGATGCTTGAAAAGATACCATAAAATAGCAGTGGGTTGTCTGGCTGATTGTCGGGGAATTCCTTGCCAATTTTGTTGTGGTTGCAAGTAAAAGTTTGACTAGGGCCGGTTCAGAATAGGTATATCCTTGGTCAACCCATAACTAAGCTGGCGGCTTCATTAGTGTTGGAACCGCAGTGGCTCTGTGGCGGACAGGATCAGATATTGGTTTGTTTTTTGATAATGTCCTTATATAGGATTCAAATGAACAGTTTTTGAAGAAGTTTACATCTGTAGATAAAATCAGTTCGTTTTTTTTTGCCTGACTGGTTGAATTGCTTTTAAATAACTTATCTAATGGATAAATCGTCTAGCTCAAACCTTTCTAGGGGTAAGTGGCGGGACCATCACCATCATTATCATCATCATCATCATCATCATAATCATCATCATCATCATCAGCAGCAGCAGCAGCATCGATTTAACGTCCCTATGAGTAATTCCATTCGTCCAACGGTAAGTGACTGGTTGGATTGGTCCAGACAATCCCATCTTCCTAGCAAATGAAGCATCCATCATCATAATAGAGGAAACTTCATCGAACAGAGCGAAAACATGGTGAACTTCCCTCTCACTACAGACTCGAACTTTGCAGACCCGAAGCAAAGTGTTTGATCTTCTCGAGTTGACGTTGCACAAATCTTCGGAAGAAGCAGGTTCCGGTTTGGACTCGCGGAAAGAACTTTTTGGAACTTCATCAGTATTCACAAGCTCATGGTGGTTCTTCTTGCAAATGGTACCGGATCTATTCGACTTGCATCTTCTACGGTTGTAGTCTCCTTCCAAACAAATATAGCAGACTTTGCAATTCCTTGCAATCCAACGGCGTTGCTCTACAGGATGTCTTGACAAATTTTCAGTATTGCGATGTATTTCTTTTACCTGATCCAGATTCCGCAGGATTTCGAGTCGGTGGCTCACAATCCATTCAGTGCGACCAAAATTCGATCGTAACATCTTCATAACTGGTCTACGTTTTCAGGTGAGGCTTTGCGAGCTTTTCCCTGATGGGCTCTGTAGAGTCTTTTCAAGTTGTCAGCATTACTTAATTTCAGCTCGTTTGTCGAATTTTCGAACTGGTTCAGGAAAATCGGCCGATCTATAACGTTGCCGGAAAATGATGGCAATTCTTTCACATTCCGACCCTGCAACGCTTTGAAAGCTTGGGAAAGGACCTCAACCATTCCAGCATAGGAGCAGCAAAAGATTCAGGAACAGGTTGGCGCCGAGGTTGACGCTCTGGCTCACAAATCGACGTAGGGTTCCAAATCGTCATTCTGGTTTACCCAGGCTTGAACACGACCCATTGAATTGCAGCTATAGGCCCCAGAACGCGATCGCAGCTCGGCCATTTTGAATTTCACGTTCTCTGCGTTTCTTCAGATATTCGGCTTTTTTCTGCTCCCTTTTCAGTTCAAGCTCCTTTTGAATTCTGAGCTCTTCCAAACGTTGCTCGGCTAAAATCCGGTCTTGCTCCAAAGAGGCTTCCAGTTCTTCTTTCTCGATGAGATTAGCTTATTCCAATGCTCTGAGCTGGCTGTGCGTCTTACTTACTTCAGATGCTCTTGACAAACTTGAACGTTGACTATTATTTTGTTGGAAAAAATTTCAATCAATCAGCTGATCAGATTACTTACATTTTGATACTTTTCGTTCTGGTACCCACTTTTTTGTTAGTGGGGCACCCCAAAACAAGTTGAATGGGGTGAAGAGCATAATTAGATAAACAAATGAGATTTAACTAGAAATTAGAAGAAAAATTAGTATTCTCCATTTAATTCCAACTACCTTTGCTTATCCTCGACAGATACGCGAATTTCGTCAACAATGTGCAGACTTCTTCAGTGTCTCGTACTAGTAACATGACTAAGTCGAGTTATTAGTACGAGACACTGAAGAAGTAGACGAAATACGCTTATCTGTCGAAGATAAGCAAAGGTAGTTGGAATTAAATGGAGAATACTAATTTTTCTTCTAATTTCTAGTTACAGGTATTCCACTAAACAGCTCAAACCCTCTAGGATTCAAATAAGATTTGGAATTTCGATAAATCGCAAATCCTTATTGTTAATCGTGAATCACAATTAAGGTCAGTTTTTAATAGTTGTTACAAGGCAATGCTAAACAACAAAATACTGACTGACTGAATGTTGATAAGCTGTTTTTCTGGTGTTTTGTAAAGATAAAAATAATCAAAAGAAAAGCATTGGATGTCACATTGAATTTATGATATGGAGGCAAATTGCTATCCCTAACATCTCCTTGCAGCAGATAACACCAAACCCACTCTGTTATTAAAATTTGTTTGTTCAACAATTGAGTCTCTTGTGCAAACATCCCGTTTTACCCACTGCACAGTGTTTACCTCTCAAACACCGGTAATATAATTTGTCAAACAATAAAAGGACTTCATTTGCACTCCAAGAACGCAATGTCAACTTCTTTCGTGAAACGAGGTGTGCATGACAACTTGAATAGTAAAGCTAGTAAAGTTAACAGTAAGCTTATATATCACTTAAGCCATGCATACATAAATATTCCGACATCCTTCTACATTTCCACGAACACGAACAATTCTCCCAGTTCCACTCATTACTGTTGAAACCCAAATACATACACCTAAACATAATATAAAACAAAAGGCAAACTGCCAGGGGGTATTTAACTCACGTATGCAGAAACTGTCATAATGAGTGCTCAGATGGTGAAAAGAGGTAGTGAGAGGGGAGGGGGAGGGGGAGGGGTCGAGGTCTAGAAATCGGAATGAAACAATTGCTCTAGGGGTGTTATAGGAGAATAATGGTGCAGCACATGCTAACGATTGAAGATTGAGCGTGATGGACCAAATGATTTTGACCAATGTTGTGACGGTATATTGGAGCCATTGTGCTAGTTTTTTGTAGAGGGGGTTTGTTTTATTTTTCTTATTTTCCGGATGTTTAAATTCTGTATATTTTGTGTGTGAAAAATCCTAACACTTTCAGATAGACATAGGATAACTGTTCCAATGTTCATCCCTTGGGTCCTAATGTCATCTTTCTCTAAAATAATACATTGAGCAACAGATAGATTACTATTTTTTTCGTAATAATGTGTGTTTGTGTTC